>JAQQZZ010128198.1:0-14010 GCA_030265115.1 Mopalia vespertina | reverse complement strand
ACAAACTACAATCAATAAACATTACAGGTAAGACAACCCCAAACTACAACATTACAGGTAAGACAACATGAAACTACAATATACATTATAGCTAAGACAACACCAAACTACAATATACATTACAGGTAAGACAACATGAAACTACAATAAACATTACAGTTAAGGCAGCACCAAAGTACAACATACATTACAGGTAAGGCAACACCAAACTACAATATACATTACCAGTAAGGCAGCACCAAACCACAATATACATTACAGGTAAGACAGCGCCAAACTACAATATACATTACAGGTAAGGCAGCACCAAACTCCAATATACTTCACAGATAAGGCAACACCAAACTACAATATACATTGCAGGACAAAGAAGAGTACTGCTACCTTGAAATTGTGATCAATAAACATATCTAGTGTTAGCCAGCTTTGTTTGTTTTTTTTCTTTTTTTTTCAAATTTAAATGTAAATACATTTGTTAATTAATTTTGTACATAAATATAAATTCAAGGTGAATGTGTGATTTGAATGATGTCTTCATTCCAGGCCCGTACTCTTGAGATGAAAAGAAAATGGTGCCAAGAAATCAAGCGTTTAATACTAGAGAGTTACATGGGAAAAATACCTGATAAAGTGAAGAGTTTAGTGATGGGATTAGGAAAAACACGAGCTGAAGGTATATATGACAAAGAACTGTCCAAAGTAATCTCCCTTGGATTAAATACTAACCAGAATTGTCTGCTCTTGTTTTTGAGAAGGATAGGATACTAATATTAGAAGACCAGATGTAGTGTCCAAAATTGTATGTAATCATTGCATACTTTTCTTAATCAAAAATTTATTGTCATAAGAGTAGATTGGTTTCTAAAAAGTAAAAAATATGAAAAATGATATTGATAAAGTGCTTGACAGAAACCTATTTGCATTTATTTTTATATGTGTAATGTCAAAAGTGTCACTGGTAATTTTGTTTTTACGGTATGTGTGTCCAATTGTGGGCTTATGGCAGTGTCTGTTGTTACTTTGATGATCAGTGTAAATAATGGGTGGCTGGGGGGAGCTTCTCGTTATCCTGGGGCTATTGTGCCCTTAAATTTAATCCTACATATAGATTAGATGAGTCACGCCAATTGAAGGCATAGTCTTAATCTTATAGTGGTGCTTTAATCTGCTATTAGCAGCTAGCATTAGTTTTAAGCAACACACTCCAGGTCCCCTCAGAGGAAATAGGCAGCTCAAGGAGAGAAAACTTTTAGCTTTCCATGAGTTAATGGAGAGCTAAAATGGGATTAGCTCATGGCAGCTCCATGAGCTAATAGGCAGCTTCATGAGCTAATAGGCAGCTTCGTGAGCTAATAGGCAGCTTCATGAGCTAATAGGCAGCTTGATAGGCTAATAGGCAGCTTCATGAGCTAATAGGCAGCTCCATGAGTTAATAGGCAGCTCCATGAGCTAATAGCCTGCTCCATGAGTTAATAGGCAGCTCCATGAGCTAATAGGCAGCTTCATGAGCTAATAGGCAGCTCCATGAGCTAATAGGCAGCTTCATGAGCTAATAGGCAGCTCCATGAGCTAATAGGCAGCTCCACGAGCTAAAAGGCAGCTCCATGAGCTAATAGGCAGCTCCACGAGCTAATAGGCAGCTCCATGAGCTAAAAGGCAGCAAGGAGCTTATCATGGTTTCTAACCTTACAACCATAGGGATAGCATGGAGCTTTTCTGTTACTGAGAGGGGTTCTTTTCATCAGAAATAATTTATTAAATTAAGGGATTATTAGATTAATAATGTGCTGTTTTCTTATTAACAGTAGAGGAGGAGTTGGGTAACCATAACTACAATCTGGGTGTTGAATCACACGAAAAGAAACCTCGAAGAAAATCTGCTAATCTAATGGGTGAGTAGATGTATATGTTTTATATACAATTGTAACACAGTTTACTGATGCTTATGCTCGCCTACCCCTCGTTTATTGTCAAGCATTCCTTTACTCCACTCTAACCTTAGTTTTATCCAGTACCACAACCAAGGGGCCACATGTCTGACTATTGGTTTTCTATGTTTACACATTAAATATTCCCAATCCCACCGACGGTTGTTTTCATGACAAACTCAAACATTTTGTGAGCATTTGGCTTAGTTTCAATTAATGGAGGAATGGAATTGGTAATCTGCTTAATCAGTGTTACCTCATAATACTTTCACCTGAAAATGCTGACCATTAAAGATAACTTATCACTTTAATCCCCATGAGTTAATACTGGTCAGGATTTACAGCTTAAAATTTAATGACATGACACTGATTAAGCAGCCGACTGATTGCATAAGTTCCATTTACCTGAGGAGAGGGTTGGGAGGGAGCTCCCTGTTGCCCTTGGTGCTTTCAGAGCTAAGGGGCAACATGAAGCCGATCTGTTTGTGATGTCTTTGTATAACATCCTGTATTTGTCCTGTCTTGTTTGTTACCACTGCCAATTAAAGAGCATCTAGATAGTACAATCATTTTGCCTTATCGTTTTTGGCCTTTTGGATGTAATTAAATATATATGTACTGTATCATTTTTCTGATTTCCCTTTTTATTTTTTATATCTTTCATAGATTTGGTCAAGATAAAGAAAGGTAAGTTTTTCTGAGCACAAATATCTTGCTGTTACTTCACCCAAATAAATGATAAATTTATGCATTAAAGTTAATTTGGAGTTTAAACTATTTTGATATTTTAGGTATGGCATAACCCAATAGTAAACGATGTTCCATGATGCCAGGTGCTGTGCACGCTACCACACATTATGAGCGATTTAACCCATAATTCTTCGCTGTGTAGTTTTCAGTTATGTTTAAAAAATTTAAAAACATACCAAACTATTTGATCCCTGATTAAATATATATCCAGATCTTTCCAAGTTCAATATTGTCATTGGAGTGAAATAACCTTAAGTTCAGCATTAAACCCCAATGAATTAATCAAACATTGGTTAGAATATAAATCTTTAATTAATTTTTGTTCTATTTTTCATCCCATCCTGTATGGAATCAGGTCACAGAAAGGTGAGTTCCATTCTTTACACCCACTAATTATCTTAACAATTTTAAGTGTGGAGGGACATTAATTTCCAACTAGCTTTTATCTACATGTAAATGTAGCTACAAAAACAATGGCATGCCTCCACCGGAGTTTGACTTCATAATATATAATGCTTAACATTTCTGTTGTGTTGTTGTTTGCTACTGGAATAACACAATTGCTGTATAGGAGGAATTCCTTTGAGTTGAGCATTAAACAATAATCAATAAATCAAACTCCTCCATGTATAATTCTGTGAGATAGTCATTATGTCTTTTGATTAAAATAAAATGTTTTGCTGTTTATTAAGCTATTAAACATTCAGAAATTGTTCAGTTGTATTTTTATTTCATTGTGTATTGCCTTCATATTTAGACTTTCTTTTTATTATTATTTTTTCAGAATGAAACAACTCCACCTCGACTGGTAAGTTCAACTATCTTTTATTTTTTATCTTCCAATTAAAGAAAAGGTCAATCAATCATGAAGTGTGATTAACAGAGTGTTTTGTTGAGATTTTCCATAAAAAACCAAAGTAAGAAAAATGTAACCTAAATCATCAACGACTGGTGTTTATTAGATTGTATAATTTGTGATTGCAGGCCCCCATGGATCAATCTCAACAAGCCAATGTGCGGAATAGCAGTAGTCGTCTTCAGGTCAAACAGGTGAGTGAGTTAGCTGTGTCCTCCAGCCAATGTGTTTTGAGCTATATTCTTCGTGAGCTTCACATTGTTGGGCGGGGGGTTTGGGAGGGATCTTTCTGTTGTCTTGGTGCTCTTAGAGCTATTGAATTGGCCGCATGAAACCTCTCTGTATTGTGATTATCTTTGTTTTGCTAGTTGCCAATGATATCAAAGGTGGCTTCGATCATCCATTGGGCTGGCATCCTTTGAAAGCCCACAGTCATAGCTTAGTGGTGAGTGTGTTTGCTTACATCGTTATACCATTCAGGTATTAGGAGTAAGTCATGATGTGGCTCGGGCAATAGTTTGTTTTTGCAATGTTTCCTCTCTGTCTTCCACCATATCAAACAAATATGTTTGAAGCATTTATTTTGATAAAATATATTACATTTTCAAAAAGGCATTTGAACATTATGTTTTAATGTAAATGTATGTTGTTGGAGATTTGATTTTGTTTTCTCTCTGATTGTAGTCGAACAAGTCGATGTCAGGTAGCCGGAGTATGGACAATCTATCATTATCAGGCAGTCACACGATGCCAAGAACGAAGTTATCGTCCAATTCCTCAGATTCACCGTCCTCAGTGAAACAGAATGGTCACACTGATCCAGACCTAGCAACCCACTTCACCTTTGTGGAATCCTCAGTCGATCGCAGCCAGAACGGACAAGTTAGTAGGGCAAAGAGTTTCAAAATAGCGACCCGTTCACATCCAATGGCATCCTTATCTTTAAGTGAGAATGAGGAAACGACAGACTCTGAGAGTACTGATGAAGATAATCACCACGATAACCTAGACGAAGACGATGTCTATGTGAATTTAATGCGCAACAACAACGTTGATACTAATGGTGAGCACCCCGGTATGGGTTTTGGAACAAGGGGAGTAAGCATGCCAGCCCTAAACGCTGACATCGATGAACCGGATTATGTCACAGTCATGCTGAAACCTAAGGACAATGATTCAGTTTCGTCAAATTCACAATCCACTGGTTTAGAGAATGACCGTACATCTGGTGCTTTTGACACAGTGACTGCTGAGGACATGATAGCTGACAATCATCTGATTTACCAAAGTGTGGAATTTCCCAAACAGCAGCTCTTGAGCAAGTCAAACTCCAGTAGCTATGACAACCTCAACAAACGCTGGAGTAACACATCATCAACTGCTGAGGTTGAGGGGCGTGTTTCCCCCGTCTTACCCCCTCCTTGTCAGTTTGCTGATGATAAATGTGAGCCAGTTTCCCAAACATCAGACCATGTTACATGTACAGATACTGAAAATACAGCTTTTAATAATCCTTGGGTGAAACAAACTCAAGAAAACAGGGACGGACATGATGACAAATCAGTTAAATGTGCCCATCGCAAACGAGCAAATGTCCTTGGGAAAAGTTACAGTTTCCCGTTAGGGGATGGAGATGTGGGTCGGGGTGTAAGTCAGGAAAGTTTTGATTGGTTTGTGTACTCTAACAAACTGACCTCTGACCTCTCTGAAAAATTCTGTAAGCTGAAAATGTGGGACAAATTAAATAAGAATAGACTCTCTGCTCCAGCCAAGTACCCTGGTTATGTAGTTGATAATAGCAAAGAGGACTCATTCACTCTTCAGCAGAGGAAGACAATTGTCCGATATGGCACTCCACCAAGAAATGCTTTAACAACAGAAAAAGTTAATCAATTTAATGCTAAGCTGAAAAAGGAAGGTCCCATTTCAAAGAAAAATAAACCGAAGCCAGATAAAGTTGTGAAAACACCTGTTTCTTTGTCTGCAGCTCAACTGTGGGGCAATAAAGATACTGGACTGCACAAATATAGCAAACCTGATAAATCAAAAGATAAGACAAGAAAAGTTGCTTACATCTCAGACTCCAAGAAAATGCTGGAAGAAATGGAGAATTATTCCGATAACAATTCCTCTGTTTACAGCTCTTCTTCAAGTCTTAACAAATTCCCTTCTTCCTCTACACTTACCTCACAAAAGTCAAATGAGGAAAAATTCCGTCTTCCAACAGACTTTTCACAAAACAAGAGCAGTGATTCTCGATCGGTGACCAGTAGAGATTCTGTGTATTCTGGAAATTTTATGTCTAAAAGTCGTGATTCCCTTTCCTCCTCTACAAGTAGTTTAAATAAAGTAGGCAACGTACCAAAAGTGAGCAACGGAACTCAGAACGGCGCCCAAGACAGTTTTGTAGGGTCCCTTCGGACAAAGTTGAGCCATTTAACAGCGCGCCTTACGGCACGTAAACAAACCCCTAACATTAACTCTACGTTCAACCCACCTGCACAAGGCCAATACACAGCTACTTTCAACGCTCGTTACAAACCACAAAGCCCAGCTAAACCAGAGGGTTTTGTGTCTCATTTAGCACGCATTTACAACTCCCGTGATCAAACATCACCCCAAAGATCATCACCAAAGAGAGTTACTACAACTCCAGAACGAATCACAAATTATGCTTCTGTCTTACGAAAACGCCAGTTAGGCAGTCCAGCACTGGGATCAAGGTTAGCCACGCAAACAACACAGCTACAACCAAAGGTGCGCTCATTGCCTAGACAGCTGACAGGCCCATCTTGTGGTACTAGTGATACTGAGACGTGCAGTGAAACAACTTCTGTTCATTCTTTAGACTTTTCCAAGGACAAAAGTCCAGATAGAAACAGTAATATTGAGTTTGTTTCCAACAATATAGAACAGTCTGACTCTGCGTTGTCAATTCATAGCCACGTTTCTTCTGTAGACGCACCTCTATCTCAGTCATCCAAACGTCGAAACTCTTGTGGCTCAGTGAATTCTGTTGGTTCCACAGACAGTATTTATGAACGCCAATTTTCTCGCAATATTGAAGACGTAGAGGACAATGTTTTCCGTGATTCTGCTGTCTACAGTGATATGGACACAGGGTATTACTTTACTGCTCCCAAGAGTCTGCCGCCAACTCCACGAAAATCTATTCGCGAAGTGGTGCAGCAGATAGAAGAGAGATCTCGTCCAAAACAGCCAGAAGTTATCGATGTCCGGAGAAGAGAGCCAGGCCGTTCCATTCAGGAAAAATTAAAAAGTTTACAGGAAAGTTCCCAGTATCCACACCGCAGCCATAATTTTGATGACCATGTAGATGGGAACCGTCCACTGAAAGAATTCCGCCGATCTCTTGGTTCAAGCAGATCCAGTGTCGACAGAGAAGAAGCCAATTACTCCATTCGATACAATAGAGGTTACTCAGGACACGATGAAGGAGTGAAGATGTCTCGTTCAACAGGACGACTTGACCAAATCGATAATGAGGTCAACACGCTAAAGACAATGAAAGGGTGGGTCCGACAGCTTATCAACAAATTCCAAACCGACCAATGAAAAAATGGGATCAATTGTTTTCATTCCATGATGCTGTTGTTCCCACCTTTTCTGTGCCCCTTTTCTAAACATTTATATGGCAAGTGTTACAGGTTGTCTGCTGTTTGATAAATATATTTTGATATAAGTATATAGCTCTCTTTGAAATTGAATAATATATCTTCCTTAGATCTAGATAATGTATCTAGTGAAAGGCCATGGATATCTTTAGATCTAAAATAATATATACACCTGTGATCCTAAACTTTGTTTTAACATCTAGAATTTGATGTGGAATGGGGTTTAACAAATGTATTTTATTTTGGATCTAAAACATGTCGTTGGATCTAGAATTTGTATTTAGCTCTTCGATTACCAATATGTATTTAAATCTAGAAAATATGTTTCGATCTAGAATATTTATACAGACCTGAAATATATATTTAAATCTAGAATATGTGTTTAGATCTCAAACTTGTTTGTAGATCTTGTATATTTAGATCAATAATATGTTTTTCGATCTAGAATATGTATTTTTCGATCTGGAATGTGTTTAAACAATATTATCCAGGGCTTATTTTTCTAGCCATGACTGTTTGTATAAAGTAAAAGATTGTTTGGTGCAATTATAATGTGTGTTCTTTTTATGTCAATTTTAATGTACTGCTTCCAACTTTTTTATTTTTATTTTTTTTTCATTTGTATTTTAATTTCAAATATCATTTTGTACTTAATATACCGTTGTCCATTTCATTTCATTTGAGGGGTTGTTGTTTTCTTTTTGTTTTCTTTAATTTAAAAAAAATATCTAAAGTGTAATGGATTTCAAAATCCAAGAGAGCAGATCAGAAGTTTTTACAAGGAACTAGATATCGTCTAAAATATTCAAATATGTTAACTTGAAACTTGCCAGATGAGTCGTGCTAGAATTTTGCATCCAAATCAGAGTTCAGTGTTTTGTGTTTTGGACTACTGATCCAACTAACCACCTTTAATCTATCGCTTACAGTCGACATCGGATACAGGAGGGTAAAAAAAGGTGACCGGTGTGATTTTTGCGATGGTTCCACTTGGTCTGTCAGTCTGTTGTAATATTTATAAGTGAAATACTCTTGAGTAATACCTTAAACAGATTTACATGTAACGAAGGAATCTATCCACCCCAAAAATGGCTAAATTCCCAGTTTAGGGCAACATGAAGTTGATCTGTTTGTGATATCCTTTTTACTGCCATGTGATTGTCCTATTTTGTCTTTGTTTTGTTTGTTCCATCTGGAGTGATTTCCAACACATACTGGACTGGCACACCGCCATATGAGTGAAATAACCTTAAGTACAGTGTTAAACCATAATGAAACAAACAAATAAAACCTGTACTCACTTCTACTAAAATGATTCTACTCATTCTACTTTGGTACATAAATAGAAACATAGTAAAATTCATTCTATATTTATGTGCAACTTACAACAGATTTTTGTGACCTTAATTTCACTTTTCGTGTGTGGGTGTTTCTATGGAGCATTCTGCCCTCCACTCAGAGACAAAGGGCTACATGAAGCAATCTGTTCTGGTGTCTATTGTTTTCCTTACCGGTATGTAATTGTTTTGGCATGCCTTTGTTGCCAATGAGGTCGAGGATAGCTTCCTTTACCTATTGGGCACTCTGGCTAAGGGCAGTTTGTTTGAAGAGTGGCAATGCTGTCTTTACTTAGCACTGGAGGTAAATTAACTTTCCAACATTATTGAAATGCTTCACATCTTGGTTTGTTGGAATACACCACCGTCCTATAAGTGAAATACCCTTTAACACGGCATAAAACACCAATTAACCAATCAACCTTTACCCATGGTGCTGGCTGAATGTCATTGGAATGAAACAACAATTGGTGGCAGTCAAATCCAAATTAAACAAATGTGTTTTTGTGATTAGTTTGTGTGAAGGATGAATGTTTAGTTAAAATATTAACAACCCAGTATTGAAACATTGTAACAACAAAATCCCACAAAATGTTGTGGTATGGAGCCATATGTTCTTGTGCTACTATATGTTAAAGCTGTTAAAAGCAAACAAAATGTTTGTCAGATTTTTGCTTTTGGTATGTTTTCCTTGTTCTGGAATATTATATAATTTATACACTTTCAATTATACAGACAAATATTACAAAGTTTGCCAAAACTGCTGACTGAGAAACTGGACATTTAACAAACAACTTATTTTTTTATCATTTTTAATTTCATTGTTTGTTGGTTTGTTTTATACTTTTACTTGCTTTTCCTTATGTTTACTATATTTTTTTTTTTTTCTCTAATTATTTTTACTGTTACATTTTTGTTTGTACATTTGTTAAAAAAAATTTCATTATAAAAAAAAATGCTTTGTATAGTATGTTGCCACTCTTTCAGTAGTATTGCTTAAAACAATGATCTGTTATTATCTAAATGAAACGGATAACCATTTATCAGAAGTGCTTCCATTTTGCAGTTTTTTTAAAAATACTTGCAAACCTAATTATTTTTCTACTGAAACGACTACTAACGAGTTTCTCACAAATTCATCTTCCCTATGTTTTTCTACCATATAGATATATTTATAAAAATATAAATTATATAATACACTTGTATTTTTGGATATGCCAAAGATTTTGTCTTCGAATGAAAGGGTTGGCTTTTTGTGATTTTCAATTAAATAAATATCTGAAACTAAACTGGACTTATTATTCACAATTTCAAGAGCATAAATGTGCTTTATGCTAGTCCTCTCATCTTTACAGTTATAACCTTTTGAGTAGGTCAATACAGAGCTTTACTGTATGATCCCATGGTGAATTTTAGCCAACGAGTGATCAGAAAATGGGACATATTCAGATGTTAACAATAACCCTTATTCTATAAATATTCTTCACTATAACTATAATGATGATTATAATGGATATTTAATGGGATTAATTTTGGACTAAAAAGTACATTGTGGCTCCAAGATTATTTTTTTTGTTGGTGTTTAAACTTTAACACCTTACTCAAAGGTATTTTACTTATATGACTACTTTGCCAGTGATTTGGTGGAGAACTGGATAGAGACCAGCCATGGCAGAACTTCCTTTTTACTCCCAGAGCCCCTTGCTCTGCAGCCAGTTGCTTGGAAGATGATTAGCTGCTAACACCAGATTAAATCGCTAATATCGGGTTAGAGATAGACCTTCAACATAGCGTGACATTATCTAATAGCGATTAAATTAAATAGAGCTTTGAGCAACCGGCCCCAGAGCGCTATTAAATTAAACCCTCTATTAGACTACGTCCAGTCAGGTTGAAGGTCTATCTCTAATCGAGTATTAGTGATATAGACTAACCTATGGGGTTGAAACACTGCTTCTATCTTTCGGTTCATTTTCGGGGAACATTTTTAGACACTGAAGACAGCATTTATTGGAAACTTCTGTCTGGTTTCAGTCTTTTTTTCCCATAATCCCATTGATAGTGAAATAACCTTATGCTTGGGTATTCATACGTCAAGTGTATGAAGTTAGTTAATTGGCAGTATATGGCAAACGAAGAGCTTCCTAGTGGTGTAAAAGACAACACAAACACATTTGTTGCCTCCACTCCCAATGTGATCGAATCTTACTGCAACATGTCTTCAGTCATATGATATGATATTGTATTATATATAATTTGAAAAAAATTGAATATTTTTTTTAACAATGTAGCGTTGAAGTGTTGATGTTTATTAAACCAGGAATACTGTCCTTAATTGGCAGTTGTTGTTTTTGATCACCAAATTCTACATGTATTAATAAGGTTCCACCAGATTGGACAATAAATTTGACAGGATAGGATTGTTCTTGAGACATTGCACTCTAACAATAAGTTCAATGGTGGTTCAACCTGCATGATCACTGGTTGTGGGTTATATACATGTACCTGTACTATCACATAATCTGGAATATTTTCCCATCTAAATAAGGTCTCATCTTCGTTTGCTTGTTGTCTTTATATGTGCGACATCAACAAGATATATATAGAGCATCAAGAAAATGAGTATGGTGACTTTATTTAGACCCAGGAATTACATCCAACAATTAACTAATATGGACATAAAACATGGCCCCGTAGTTATAAGAAAAACCCTAGGCCCCTAATTAACAGTACAAAACACCGTTCTTAATAAATTGAGTTGTTGTTGCAAATTCAATCGAGATGCACTAGTACAAATGGAACCCCTGTACCACAACATGTGCTATGAGCGGCAACATTTTCGTATCACATGTATAGCTTATAATACAAAATAGAAGAGGAAAATCTTTTAAAATCATCAAGATTCTTGTTGATATAGCAACTTACAGTAAAGTACACTGAAGAAATTGCCTTATATATTTGTTATTTTGATTGGGATTCAATGCTGTACTTATATTGATGATTTCCTCATTTGATGGCGAGCCAGCTCGATGGGTAAAGGGAATCACCCTCGATGCCCATTGACGAGACAGGACAGTAACAACTAGACACAATACAAAGCCACAAAACAGGGAAAGTCTGTCCTGTTAGATAGGGAGTCCATTTTAGTTTTATGGTTAAAATGTAGGTTTAATGTTAGGTTTAAGGTTAGTATTAGTCTTGAACTAAAAACTCCCGTTTTTGTTTCACATGATGGATATGCACCAAACAGATTGGTTTTATGTTGCCACCTAGCTCTTAGAGCACCTGGTCAACAGGAAGCTTCCTCCAAACCACCTGCCTCTCAGGATTTGTGGACACCATAAACAGCAATAACAGAGTGAATACCATGCAAAGACATGTTCCAAGGCATGTAAAATAATGATATGACCCGCAGATTGACACCGTTTACTATACCCTCCAGGACACCTGTCTGACATAAGCTCAATTTTGTTCATATGTTTCCGCAATAATACATAGTAAATAACGACTAACATCATCATCATATCTTCATGTTTATTTCTTTCAATTGAGCACACTGATTACATGGCAACTACATCTGGCCAATTAATTGTACAACATTCTGATAAAATATTACATTTTAACAACACACAAAGTATAAAATTTATAACAAGCTATTAACAAAGTGTGATTTTTAAGATCACATTAAGATTTTAAATGAGAGCAACAAAGAAATATGCATAAGAAGCTAGCATAAAACAATATAAGCCGATAGTAATGTAAGGAAAGGTAACTGTTCAACAAGGTATGTTATGTTGAAGAGTAGCTCCCCTTGCAAATTGCAGGCCTACAACCAATAAATAGCTTAAAATTAAGTCGATTTAAGCGATGTCTTAACATCAATTGTCTTTGAAAAGCGTTTATTAAACCTTTGGCAGAAGTATTAAACATTCTCTTTTTTTTCTCTCATAAAATAACAGATTTATAACAAAACAAATAAAGTTTTTGTTCTCCTTGCATTTAGAATTTGTCTTCCAGCTGAGCACAAAGAATTTTTGCAACAAGCAGCTACTTTTGGTGTAATGCTAAACTATTTTTTTTAATAACAATTGACTTGTTGGTAGTTTTTGTCTATGAAATAACAAAACAAATTTATGAACGTTGCAAAGCATAATTCTAAACCTAAAGAAAAAAAAACTCCATGTATGATTGTAAACATACGGTTTCTCTTTAATATTATCAATTATTAATGATAAGATTGAGTGATTGGTGTTTTACGCCGTACTAAAGGGAATTTAACTTATATAATGGTGGTG
This sequence comes from Mopalia vespertina, assembly GCA_030265115.1. NCBI lineage: Eukaryota > Metazoa > Mollusca > Polyplacophora > Chitonida > Mopaliidae > Mopalia > Mopalia vespertina. The sequence goes on along the minus strand of JAQQZZ010128198.1, from coordinate 1,209 downwards.
TATTCCAACAAAAATTGACACTAGCATAACCAAAATGTGAAGCATTTCAATAATGTTGGAAAGTTAATTTTCCTCCAGTGCTGAGAAAAGACAGCATTGCCACTCTTCAAACAAACTGTCCTTAGTCAGAGGGCTAATAATGATGTATAAAGACTGGAATGTAGATTAGGTATATAAAGGTGCATACCTAATGAAAAAGTGCATGTGTTTATAGTTTTGTGCTGTAATTAAGTATGACAAAAATGTCTCGTCACAGGGTGAAGAGCTAAAGTACGGCCTCAATGGGTCAACATGACTGTGCTACAGTATGAATGCGCATTAACATTTGCCAGTCCTTGAGAGGACGTTAAAAAATTTAAATCACTTTGAAGATACAGGAAATCTTGGTTCTAATATTTTCAAAATTGGCACAGAAAAAATATTTTCTTTTTTCAAAAATCTATACTTTGTTAAAGGTTAGGTACATGTATTGGTCATGGAAGAGAGTTTGGATATGGTTATTATAAATATATACATTGTACAAGTACACATGATTTAGTGCAGCTGCCAAATTTAAGTTTTGACAAATTCCATGACTGAAGTTTCTGTACAGTTTACACATGGTGGGAGAAAACTCTGAACAATTGATATGCTATATTTTGTGTTTGTAATGTGACATGAGAAAGAGTGTGAAACAGTGGAGAGGAACATGTAGTTACCCCTGTGTTAAATGAGGTTTGTTTGATTGGTGTTTTAACGTCATACTTAAGGGTTTTTCACTTTTCAGGGACGACGGATTATCCATTTCACACTGTTCCTTGCTTAAATAGGGTGGAAAACTGAGGAATCCTAGTAAAAAACACCCCCACCATTGCCGGAGCCACATCTTGTGATGCCTTCATTATTTTCATATACCTGATGGTCGACAGACAGACTTGACCCGTGAACTTTTCATCCAAGTAGAAATAGTAGGCTGACATGCTAATCACAAAGCCACAACCAAGGGCCCCCCATGGGGAGATGAAGTCACATTGTTCAAAGTGGCAATTGTGAGGGTGACATCAGCAGTATACATCACCAGTCCACACTTGTATATCGAGGGCTTAGAGCCAGAACTGGGAGTGGCTATGTCCAATTTGGGCTAAAATGAGTGCACTATTAAGCATGTACTTGCTTATACTTTCTCTGACAGAAGTGTCTATGTCCAATATTTCAAAATAGACTGTGCCG
>JAQQZZ010128187.1:0-14011 GCA_030265115.1 Mopalia vespertina | reverse complement strand
TAACCCAAAGGTCCCGGGTTCGAATCCCGGTGGAGGCAAGCAAATTTTTCTCTCTTCATTAATTCAAAATATATTATTAAGGATACTCTAACCATCAAACACTCAAAATTTTAGATTTTTCAAAATATTTCAAAATCATAAGGCTGATATTGATCTAAAGCCAGGTAAAAATATTTGAATAAGAAGACTCTTAATTTTAATTTTCAGTTGGTGGGAGTTTTCTGTGTCCTGGTGCTGTTATTTTTTAGCCCAGGTCTTGCCGTAATTATATCACGTCAGTGTTTGATGCCACTGGCAACCATAACACCAAGGATAGTTCAGTCACTTGGTTTGTTTGTTTAATTGGGGTTTAATGTCATACTCAAGGGTATTTCACTTACATTGTATATGACCACAATTTCACCACTTCACATTGTTCCTTGCTTAAATACAATGGAAAACCGTGAGGAAACCACAAAAAAAAAAAACTGTGATTGCAGGAACCACATTGTGTGTCTCCCTCACATATACCTGATGGTGGACAGGCCGACTAAAACAGTTGAAACCTGTGGATGGTACATTGAAGTACGATTAGCAGGCTGACATGCTAACCAGTAAGCCACAGACACGGACATCACCCATTGGATAAAAATATACAATATGGCTGACACGGTTACCCAGAAATCTGTGTTTGAATCCAAGTGGAGGCCAGAAAAAAATGTTCTTTCTCTACAATAAGAAAATATATAATAGCTTTACATGTATAACAAGTGAAATAACCTAAAGTATTTAAGGTCAATCAGTTAATCGATTCTTTCACATTTGAGTACATTATGGGGTGTAGCTTCTTTTTTTTAGTATAGATATGATTTAACTCTTCTTGATGGGAGATTCTTTCAACCAGAATAATTTACTGATAATCAAACAAAAAATTCTCTACAAATTTTAACTAAATAATTTTGTATATACTTTGACAGGTGCTATTGTAAGTTTGGCTTGGCTAGCTGTGGGATTTCAACTATCTTCTCTTGAAACGCCTAAGGTGGACCTCCTAGAGTCTGTGGCCAAAGGAACAGAGTGTGCTGAATATAGGTCTGTATGAATACAAGATTCATCTAAATTTGTCATATTTCTAAAAATGACACTTACATCATTTGGTTAGTGAAGGACTCCTGTCCGTATCAAATTAGCAAAACATAGAGCCGCCACCTGCACCCACAAAGAGTTTCATATTACAGTGTCAGCGACAGATTTTAGCAAGTAGATTAATGTATAGTGTAGCCTTCGGAGAGTGTATTTTATTTCATGTTTGCATCCATTCTTCCAAGTAGAAAACAGACTGTGAATTGCCTGTCACAGATTCCCATTAAATATGTTACATTGGGGAGAATGGCAATTGAGAATGAAGTCATTTATATTTATTTTGATGGAGCTGTTTTGATATACATGTAGCAGCTGTGTCCTTATGTCCATCCCTTCATCTGCCCCTCCCCCCTCTCCAAAAAAAAAGTAAATTTATTAAAGGCTGGTAATGTCTTCCCTGTTCAGGTTGAGAAGCTTTGTCTGTTATTTTGTGCCAGGCAATTCGGAAGCATCATTTAGCACAACTTTTGAAAGGGACAAAACTTTGCCGATCAAAGGGAGATAATTTTATGGTTCTGATGCAATGTTCTATCACAATCTCAACTGGAGGTTTCTCTGAGGCCACCTAATAAGGGAAACAACTTGGGATCAGTGCAACAGTACAATAATGATTATTTCTCTTCTCATTCTGTTTTGGTTATTGTTTTTTTCTCATAACAATACATTTCAATGATTTTTATAAGAAAAATAATGGCATAAATCAATATGAAACATGACAGAGTAACAAATCGATAGGCTCCCAACATTCCTACAGATTAATGGGGATTACATGTTCTTGTAAATATGCCAGAGCTTGTTCATGGTCTGAAAGAAGGCAAGTCTTGTGGGAACAGAATGGAATCAAGGAAAGATCAACATCTTCTATCCAAAAAAATAAGTTTACAAAAGTGGCTTGGATAAATTGAATAGAATGAATTTCGATCTCTGTTTGGTTTCTGTGCCAGAAAATAAAGTTTACATGGTCATTATTTTTTATTTTTTTCCAATTCCTATTTCAGATCCTGCTATTCCTGTATGACCGATGTTGACTGTGGCTATTGCTATGTTGACAAAATGGATTACACAGCTAATGGATCGTGTTTGCCAGCGAATTACGATGAACCATGGCGATCAATTGATGGGCGTTGTAACTCCACTGAGTTACCAGGCAGACTGACCTGGGGTTACGATTTCTGTCCGTCCCCTTACTCTTGGATGCCCATGGTTGGACTTGTACTCTACCTCATTTTCTTTGCTCCAGGTTGGTATCAAAATAAACTGCATTAAAATGTTGTTTAATATTCTAAAAGTATCGCTGCATATATTCTTAACAGAAAAAAATCTAGGAAAAATTCAATTTGAGAAAAAAGCAGCAATATTTTCTCACCTCCAGTTTTTGATTATGTATAAATGTGTACCTGTAACCCGGTTTAAGTTTTTTAAATTTATTTTTTTCACACCTTGGCAAGCTAAAGATTTTTCTCCCAAGAAGAAACTCCCAGTAACCTTATACATACATGTATACATATATTTTTGGCATACTTTCACATCAAAGGTGGATTTCGGCCTCTGTATAAATCACGGGTTGATGGAAGTTAATTTACGAAACCAAACCAACAAAATTTAATATTTTTGCTTCAAAATCTTATCTTTTATTTTGAAAGCGAATATTTTCGCATAGAAAATGCTGAATATTGAATACTTTTGGGTCTAATTGAATACTTTATTTAATCTATCAGCAACTAAGTGATTAAAATTAATACAAAATTTTCCATGTTTTTGCTGAATATTATAGGAATGGGTCCGATGCCATGGACAATAAACTCTGAGATCTACCCTCTGTGGGCTAGAAGTACTGGTACTGCAGCGGCTACCTTTTGTAACTGGATTTGTAACCTGGCTGTGTCTATGTCATTCCTCAGCTTAACAGAAGTCCTAACAAGATACGGTCAGTCTAACTATAGTTTCATATTTTTCAACCTCTCCAATGTTTTCATTGGAGGCTCTCTTTCTACCCAATGTATTAAACAGAAGTGGTTTCTGCAATGTTTCTTTGCAGTTTTCCCTCAATTACCAACAATGCATTTCACATACAAGTGAAATATTCTTGAGTACTACTTCAAACACCAATGCACAATTTTCCGACTTGGAAAACATGACAGGTTTGGGAAGAATGCAGTCTTAATTACAAGGTATTAATTTCCTTAAAATGTGTCTAGATGTATTTCTCATAACTTATGGTGGGTGGTTGGAGGGAATTTTTTGTTGTCCTGGTGCTCTCTGAAAGCTGATACGCTTGTGATGTCTTTGTATTGTCCGCAGCAGATTTAAGCCCCAGACATCGCCCAAACCAGAACTATTCTCAAAACCTTGAATTTTTCAACAAAAAAAAAAAATTTACTTTCAAGGTTTTAAAGAATGTGTGCATTCTCTGCACTTTCCTTATTCGACCATACTTTCAAATTGATTTAAGCATATAGTTGCAAGGGAGCCTCATGTTGCCCTGATGGAGCCTGCTGCTGCCCTGGTACTCTCGGAGCTAAGGGGCAACAAGTAGCCGATCTAATTGTGATGTCGTATTGCATCTTGTGATTGTCCTATAGTGTTCATTTGAAAAATAAATGTCATTGACCTATAAATGAAATCCGCTTTTTTTTTTTTTTCAGGCACATTTTGGCTGTATGCATGTCTGGCTTTTTTCGGCCTGATCATGTTAGGAGTTTTATTACCAGAGACCAAGGGCAAGACGTTAGAGGAGGTCGAGGGCCTGTTTGCAAGACCCTTTTGTGGAGCAGGTCCCCCTGTGGATTATAACACAAAAACTATCCAGTATGTTCATATACGTGGATTAAACAGAGATGGGCGGGAATCAGAGTTAGAATCACCTGAATAACACATGGTATTATCGAGGATTTTGGATATAAGGATTATACCATTGGTCGAACAGGGAAACTTAAATGGCCAGCTTCTGAAGCTGTGTACTTAAATGAAAAACTGGCTAGCTCTACACAAGTATGGCTGCTAAGAAATGCATTGTAGAAATGATCAAGGCTCTGAGCAGTTTTGTGGAATTTGAGAGTGGAGACAAAGTTTCAAAGGCTACACCCATCTGTCTGTATGTCATAATAGACATGGGAGGAATATCCCAGAACATAACATGGTTCTTAGGTGTCAGATATCTGGGCTGACTTTCAGTAAGCAAACTACTTAATATTAAGTTTTGGTACCATAGATTTACATCCTTATAAAGCGTGCAAGGGGCTGAAACAAGTACAAAGGAAACCTCAGGCCATTATATTGGCAGATATTTGATTTGTTTGTTTGTTGGTGAAACTAGGCTAGGCCAGGTAGATCTACTGTAGATAAATCTGATTACTCGGTACAAATGAAGTTCAAAGTATTGCAGAATGGCACATCAGTATTTTGTGGAGTCAAATGTAAATCAAAACTTAACCCAACACAGACTAAATCAATATGATTTTACAGAAGTGGAATCTCATACTATTCAACCTATCCTTCTGTTGAAGTGTTCACTGTTGGCAAATGACACTGTCATGTTGGTTTTTAAACGATTATCATTTAACAAAACAGTTGTTTTTCAAGTAGAGTGATAATATGGTCCTGTTGTTGAACGATTGTCTGGTCTTAAAGAATGTGCTGTTGTTGAAGTGGTAACATTTGGGAATCAAAATGGCGCCTCCATTTCATAAAAAAAAAAATTTTACTGGACCAAACTTGCATTCGATAGTCGTTGGCTTTGTTTCAATCAAAATTTTAATTCATATTTCAAATTGATTATTTAATTTTAAAATTTCTAAAAGTTTTGGCATGCTCTACTTTTCAAAAGTGACTACATGTATTTTTTTTTACTAGTCACTTAGTGTGAATATGGCTTAATGAAAACTATGATTCTCTAATGAAGTATTTCTTCAAAGAATTCCAAATCATATAGCGGGGATTGCAGGAAGCTTCCTGTTGCACAGGTGCCCTCAAAGCTAAGGGGCAACAGGAAGCTGATAGGTTTGTGACATCTTTGTATTGCGTCCTGTCCTGGCTTGGTTTGTTTCCAGTGGTGTAAATGGTGATTTCCTACATCCATTAGGGTGGCACCGTCATATGAGTGAAATTACCTTAAGTACAGTCTTTAACCCAAATTCAACAAACAAACCAAAGCAGACATTGCTTCTATAGAATAACCTTCAATATATGTTCAAATTAACCTAAAGTTAAATAACATGTCAAGAATGGTTTAAGCTATACAAATAACCATCTGACACAGGACAGTATGCTTTGAACAGTCATGCACCCTGCCTTTTCTTTGCACTGGAGCCCATGGCTTAATGGTTAGCGTGTGCACTTACTAATCCTACTGCGGATGGTTAGAGGGAGCTTCATGTTGCCCTGGTGCTCTCAGAGTTAAAGGGGAACAGGAAGCCGATCTGTTTGTGGTGTCTGTATTGCATTCTGTTATTAGCCTGTCTTGTCTTTGTTTGTTGTCAAGGGTGGTTTCCTTCACCCATTGGGGTGGCACGTCGGCATATAAGTGTAGTACCCTTGAGTACAACATAAAACCACAATCAAACAATACTAGTCCTACTTCAATGTACCGCTCACAGGATGGAGTCCATCAGGTATATGAGAAAGTCACACGATGTGGCTCCGGCAATCACAGGGGTGATTTCCTCCCAGTTATCCACCGTAATTAGATATTAAAAGGAACAATGTGAAGTGGACAAACCGTCATCATATAAATGAAATACCCTGGAGTATAACGCTAAACCCCAATCAAAAAAACAAAGAAACAAAGAATCTTTGCAATGGAGGAATTGAAATTCCCCAACAGAACAAACACTTCAGATTTTAGGGTTGTGTTAGTGTATATATAAATTCCTGGAGTACATCATATAAGTGAAAAAAGCCTTGAGCATGGCGTTCAATACCAATCAATCGTGTTAAACCTTATATATTAAATGGAATTGAACTGCCAACAACTGGTTGGCATGCTATTATCATACTTCAGAAAGTTCTAAGAAAATAGGTCAAATTAATGCTATAAAGGAATTTCATTATAGTATATGAATGTTATAAATTATTGCTAGTCAATGAAATGTATCAATTGTTTTTTTACATCTTTGTGTTAGAATACTCTTTGTTTTGGAGTTTTCCAATTTATGCTGCTTTTATTGCTTTAGAAGGTTTTTTGCTTCAGTAGTTGTTGCTATTTTTAGATTGTCTTTTTCGAAAATCTTACATTTACATTTTATTTGCCTAGTATTTTTTAATTTGAAATGTGTGCAATGAGATTTTACAATTTACAAACAAACCCTGATAAGAATGTCTGATAAAGATTAGAATGTGATGTTAAAATATGTAAACACAAGAATGTACAAACATGAGAATATGTGACAAAGATTTTAAGTATAGATGCAGTTTGAAGTACAGTTGAAATTGAATGTCCATGTATGCTCAGGATTAGAAGTTTTGTCAGGATTATAATGTTCAAGCATAAGCATGAATGAGAACCTTTTATCAGGATTGGAATATGAATTCAGAGTAAGAATGTATGATCAGGATTAAATGTGTTGGCAGGATTATAATGTTCAAATATGAACATGAAAATATTAATAATTAAAATCATGACTTTTTCATTTTAAAATGCAAAAATATGAAAGTTATTCAATAAATACGGTTTTAAATTTGGTTCTGCAACTATAAATTAGTGCACAATTTAGGTAAATGTACATGCTAATGAGTGTAGTTTATTTAAAGTGTGTGAAATTGGTTGTGCTGTTCATATTCTAGCATATATTTTCATGTGAAGTCACCTAATTTTATATTATATAATGAAAAATGTCCTGTATTCAATATGTTGATGTATATATTTATAAGATAATTTTGTGATTTGAGAACTAAAGCCATGAACTGAAATTTATAAATTCGTATATATGACATATATGTGGTAAGAGGTAGATATGTTTAAAAAACACATGTATTATGGTTGACATTTTGACATGTCCATCATTTTAGACAAAACACGAATTCTTAGAACTTCTGGGTTAGGGTAAATTAATACTTAACAGACACTAAAAATGACTTCATACATGTATCTTTGATGACGAACTTACTAATATTTCCTCATCTGAGAATGAAGTGGTTCTATGTCAAGATAATAATAGGAGATAACATCAGGAGGCCTCTTGCTAAGGCGTAGTTTGTTCTAAGGAAGCAATGCTGTCTTTACTGGAGGAAGATAAACTTTCCAACAGTATCAAAACACCTCCCATTTTATGGTTCAGGGTGAGTGATTTCAGCCATAGGACTTCCAGAAATTCAGAGAAATAATAAGTATGATATTTAAGCAAGTTTTCAAATATTGTTTTCACTGTTTGACCAAAAATGGAATATAATCAGTTGGTTCTCACCTCTCTCAAGTCCTGTAAAACTTGTATAAACTATGTCAATTTCTGAGAAATGATACCAGAATTTTTACCACAAATGTCTTTTAAATAGTGTATACAATTGATGTGATATATAAACAGTGACAATACTTGTCCTGAAATTCCAAAAAGTAGATTTTTAGAAGACATTTTTATTTGTAAAGTGTTACTTTATTTTAATTTACTGTAAACTATTTCGAAATTTAAGAAAACACCCTAATATTTACTTGATTTGTACTTATAATTGAGTCAAGAGTTGGGTATGGAAAGCAATTTGATTGGTTAAAAAAAAATCTATAATAAGAAGAAAATATCATTCAAAGCTAAATTAATAAAGGGTTTGACAAATTCCTGTCTGAAAAACTTCTGTTGTCAATAGCATGAAGCCCATTTCATATTCCAGCCCAAGCTCAATGAGGTCCAAAGTTCAGGGAGAAAGGCTTCTGGGTGGAGCTGAATCACTCGATCACTCTTTTATTATCTTTTTCAAAGATAAAGATTTATTTAATGAACCAATTAATTTGTGCCTTCACAACTGTCACGACTATGTGCATATTTATAATTTTCTTTCACCTTTTCTAAATTTTAAACCTTTGAAAAATAAGCCGTTTCACTTAATAGCAAAATCGAATTTCCATGTATCATAATCATTGTAAGGAGAAGAGATCATATTGGATTAGTCTGAAATATAATTGGGAATTTGACCAGTGTATAAAAAAATTTCCAGGACGCACAAGGTTAACATAAACAAATATTTTTTTAGAAAAATAACGAAGAATTCCCCACATGAGTTCTTCAAGTTTTGCTTCCACGAACAGATGGGATTTGTCTATAGCCATTAACTATATGGCTATGGTTCCTAGACTAGGTGTCACTGCATCTTTGCTTCATAGAAGGTTGATCTGGTGTTCCTAACTTCTTAACAATAGTAAAAGGAGTGGTAGGTTATATCATATAATCAATGCCAAAAGAAAAAAGAATGTGTTCTGTCCAGATTAGGAAGTCTACAGTTAAGGCATTTTACAAGTCATTGTACAAGTCACAAGCCAACAAATTTGCAAGATGTCGGTAACCTTCACATTAACAAAAGATGTAACAAACCCAAAATTGAAGTTGCAATAAAAAGAACAAAAACATGTACAAGGGCAGTTTTGGGCTTCATGTTGCCCAGATGCTTTAAAAGCTAATATGAGCTGAACAGTTGTGATTGTCTTTGTATTGACTCTTGGGATTGTTAGGTGCCAGTGAGTACAGAGGATCCATTAGCCATTCGACTGTTTGCTTTCTACGACTGAAATAACCTTTAATATTACATTAAACCCCAAAATCAATTAAAAACAGAATTTAACAAAAAAACTACCTAACCAGGCTAATGCAAATGCAAATTTAGACGAACACTGCAAATAATTTAAGAAACCTATAAATAGGTCCTCCTAAAATAAGTTTGCATAACCATGGGATGACCCAGTTTGGTCAGTTCATCTCGACAGCACCGGCCTGCTAACTACTGGAAATTTGCGACATTCATGCAATTGTATTTGGTTTTGTTGAACTAGTTTCAAATTTAAACTAGTTCAAACTAAGAAAGTGTTATCCCAAAATAAAGAAAATACAGTAGTTTTCAAGTAGCTTGTTACTTTTAAAAGTAGGCCCAATCTGTGTCATATATATTATATTTTTATTGTAGGGAAAGAAAATTTAACCTGCCTCAACCGGGACTTGGACTCTGTACATATTCATAAATGAGGGGCTGAAAAAAATAGAATTTTTTTTAAATTTTAAGTTCAGTGAACCCAAGGGGGTATGAAATTAGGACGCCTGACAGATTTAATCGAGATCAAGGAGCTGTTAATGTTTGCCACCTTCAGTTCTAGCCATGCTGTTGGTAAATCAAACTTTAATAAGGAACATATTTTGTAGAGGGACCCACATCTACTTAAGCCTGATCACTTGACCACTTCCTAAACTTTTTAGAGGCACACAAATTCCCCATGACTAAAAAGTGTAAAAACCTATCATAATATTATTGTGCCTGCACCTTATACCTACAATGCATATTTGAATGATTTACAATGTCTTTTACTTTGAACTTTTTGTCAAAATTTACAATTAAATACTTTATTGTTCAGGATATATATTTATTTGATTTTTTTTTATCTGATATTTTTGTAACCCTCTATTGAGATTTTGTCCATACAAGAAAGTATTTTTATCACTTTTTTTCAACAATTTTGAAGTAAAACACATCTTGCCACTCAACACAGGGTCCTAATTATACATATTTAGTAAACACCTGTAGCAAGGGTTATGTTAATTATCAGATTTGAGGGGCGTTTAATATCGATGAAACATCATAAAGTAAGAACTCTTTAATGTATATTTCTTTACCATGGATCCGGTCTGTCTATCATATTATTTTGTTACATCGCATCTAAGTCACTTTATCTTGTGTTAATGCTCCTTCTTTACTTTAACTTCTCATTATACACCTGTCTCTGTTATATTACTTTAACCTGTGATTTCGCTATCAGAAACAAATGTTGTATAAATCTAGTCAATATTTATATGTAAGATTCAAATATTTATATGTGTTACAGTATGTTGTGTATACTATTGCATATTTTAAAAAGCTATTGTTCTTCAATATATGAAGTCAAAGTTATAAAACGAACCTGATTAAATTAATCCTAATAGATGAGTTTGGCACAAGACCTGAGACCTGACAAAACCATACAACCATAGTAGGCAACAGCTACATATATGACACAAAACCCAGTCTAACCATATATATTATCTAGGAAGTTTCCAGAATGATTGGTGGGATTCCTAGATCATACTCAGGGTTCTGCACCCACTGGATTTTGAAACAGATATTATGAAATAGTTACAATTTATGTGGCCAAATGTTTTCCAGGACATTATTGACTCGAGGAATTCCACAGAATATAACCATATTTTGATGTCACAGATTCATAAAGTTAGGCAATAAATAACAAAAATTAATTTGGATGTGAAGTGTTACCAAGAGCTACAGAATTGTTACAGTAAGTTAATATATATTGTGTCCACAAGATAAGCAAACCGGAAATAACATGATTAATTTATCAAATGTTAATACTTGGAAAGTCATAGACTTCACCCCAAAGTGATCTTTATCACTGAAACAATTTTTCAAATCAATGCGAAACTACTGTACTTTCAAATTCTTCCAGGGTTCTTAAGTTCACTCCCTTGGAAATATTTAAATGAACATGTTGCATTGTATAATATCGTTAATAATGTGAATGTGCAGTATCTATACATGTATATCCATAAATATAATATTTGGCATATCTTGAAGAAATATTGTGTTCATATGACTGAAATTCAAAATAAAGTTTGTATATTAGCAAATAACAGGTGTGTTCATGTTTTAGTTTTTTACACTTTCAGTCAAACTTCAAGCACAGGAGTGATTATCCGTCAACGACTCAAAATCTCAATGAAATCGCTCGGTGTGTGGCAGGCTGGTGAGTGGTGATGCGACTAGTCAATAGTGATCTTGCAACTCGTTGCCGACTGTCGTCGACTAATCTCCTTGTGTGCGGCAAACATGCAGCAGAAAATCGCAGCGATAAGTCGTGCATGCAATCAGTAACCAAGATACAGCTGCATGATTTAAACTTGAAAATGTTGACACACGTATAATAAGCTAGCACCATCATCTGTGCCTATAATTATCAAAATCAAAGCTTACATTTTTATGCAGTTTTCAAGGAAAGTCATTTTAAATAAATTATGCCAGTGTTCGTCATGTGGAATAATTGTCAGCTGACTTTGGAAGAATCGCCGACTCAGAATTGCTCCATGTGCGGCAAAAACTGTAGCTGATGGAAAACCTCTTTCAATTATTCGCCAACAGAGAATCACTCATGTGTAGCAGGCTTACGTGGGCTTGGACAAGACCATTTTCATTGTAATCGTGGGTGGTCTAGAGCTTTGTGTTGCCCATACAACAAATAGGCAGCAAGAGGTATCCCTTGTGTTTATCATCTGGAACTTCAGGGTGTTGAGTTTCAACAAGAACTGCCATGTGTTGTCCATGGAGGACCTATTCATTTCCAGTAACTTGTTACATGTATTCAAATAGAGTAAACACTTGAAAAAGTGTTACCATGCAGCAATCCACTGGAGAAAAAGATTTGGCTTTACTGTCGAGTCAATACATCAACAGCATGATAGCATAAGGTCATGACCGTTGATGCATCATGCACCAGTGATGTATTAGTGTGCTGACTTGATGTCTTAGAGAAGATGGCCACTTTTATACATTCCTAAGACTTATGTGGTGGAATTTCTAACCAAGCCTTAATTGATGGATACCTAAAACACATTAAAGAATAAAGAGACCTGTTGCAAAGGAAGAATAAGTGTATTCTCAATTATAATTTAATATGTTTCAGGTCATAAAATGGTAATTCAGAAAACAGACGTATAGTTTAGCTTCATCTTTCACTGAACATGCACATCAGTTGAACAGAACATATTTACAGCTTCCAAATCAACAACACTATCAAGTGAACACAGAGCAGAACCAAATTTACATACCTATTCTATAATTTATTTAATTAATACGAAAACTACAGATGAATTTCGAGCCCAGTTTCACTATAAATTCCAATTCTCAGAAGTAATAAAATCAGTTGTTAAATACCAAACCATTAGCTTGTCTTTTTGGGTGTAATTATTGACTTTCATCTTTGATAAAATCCTCATTCTCATTGTTGAATCGTACAGCAAGAACATGAAGTGTCAATGGTGCATGAGGTATGCGGGTTTAGAATATAAACAAAAACATGTGGCTGGGTTTTGCACTGATTACAGCACTGGTCCATGTTTTTATTTTGCTTTTTTAAATTATTTCTAACTTGAAAATTCTAACAAGGAAGCAGTTCTGTAAAAAATCCTAACATAACCAAAACCTTATAGCTACCTAAAATAAACAAAATGCTTCAATTTATGTTCCGCAAGACCTGCTTGACACATGCACACTTGGTTCCATTGCTATCTAGTCAAATCAAGTAAAAGTAAAGTCTGTAGTTTTTGCCCTTTCAATACCCAGATTCCATTTATTCACAAAACTCATTCCTTTTTGTGCCTTGACCTGAGTGAGTAAATTAGTGATGAATTATCCTCTGATACAGCACCAGGTGCACTTTGATTGGTACCTCGAGTCATGCTGTTTGCTAGTGACACCTTTTCTAACACAATCATGCAGTCTCTGTTCTGTTCAACAGACTGTAATGCTGCTCTACAGAGAGAAGTTGAACTGGAGTTTGTGAAATTTGGTTTTCTTGGCCAAGATGTTGGACAAAAAGCTGTACATGAGTTGGGGAATGAATCTGCATTTCTTGAATTTGGCTGGTTATTTGTTGTTGGCGTTTTTGCTGCAAAATCTGTTTTTGTCTGTTTTGATGCCAGTACTGAACCGGTGTCACTGAAATCTGAAGGATCATAGGAAAATGTTGTTGGAAATGTTCCTGAAAAGTCTCTCGGGTTCCACTGGGTTGATATATCACAGTACTCAACAGATGTTGATGTGGATCTGTCCTTATAATTTGATGTATCTGTCTGAGTTTGTGTAGAAACAGTAGACCAAAATCTAGCACTTGATTTGGTTTCTCTCTCCGTTCTAGCAATGGATGACTTTTCTGTAGTATCAGTGTTACTAGAGGGAGTATTTGTCATATGTTCTTCTAATTGACTAACAGTGCTACTAATCATAGCATTTGGCACATTATCCATCAACATGTGACTCCCATTGTTACCATCACAGGGTGCATGTGGCACATTTTCTACCATTGCATGACCGTCATCATATCCTGTTACAGGAAGATAAGATTCAGGTCCGGCCAGTGAAATAGTATTAACCCGTTTAAAGTTGGGTTGTAATTCCTGGGAGTGATTCTCACCACATTCCTCATTGGCGGTTTCAAACCCATCCTCTGTTCCATCTGGTGTGGGAATCATACCGTTTTCTGCATCACAACTTTCTTCAATCAGCTGCAACAATAAAGCAATTGACCATATCAATTGATTTGACTCTCTTTAGATTATTTCATTTATTATTAAGTTCATTTGATTAGGATTTAATGTTGTACTCAAAAAGTATTTTACTTACAGGATGATGGATTGTCCACTTCACACTGTTCCTTACTAAAATATGGTGGGAACCCTCGTAAAAACTACCCCCCTGCTATTGCTGGAGCCACATCGCTTGACTCACTCATATACCTGATGGATTTATTATCAAGTGAATATTATGTTCCAAGGTACATTGTACTATATGACCGCATGCAAAAAACAACCTTTTTCAACAACAGACATCACTCTATGCAATGGTGTCCGAAATGTTGTTAAATTTTTGCGGAGCAAAATGTTTTTTACCATTGCTATACAAAATGACTTTTGTGTAGCAGTGGTTGGTGATTGTA
>JAQQZZ010128165.1:0-14013 GCA_030265115.1 Mopalia vespertina | reverse complement strand
CATCTTGTCTTTGTTTGTTGCCAGTGTGTCGAGGGTGGTTTCCTTCATCCATTGGGCTGGCACATCGTCATATAAGTCAAATACCCTTGAGTACGACGTAAAACCCCAATCTAACAAACAAACAAACAATCAATCGTGTTTTTAGCAATTTAACGCAAAATAATACTCTCTTTGTTTTGTGTCCTTTCAATTTATATATTCAGTAACGAAGAGTAGGCATACATGCTCTCTACCTAATAACAATCTTCTGCCAAGGATTTACCGTACACCGCCATTTTGTTTTTTTCTCTGTAAGAAATAAAAAGACAGTTATATTTTTAATTTGTTATTATAAACTCAATTTTTATGGAATACCCCAGTCTCAGTTAAGGTCATAATGTAAGTTGGATACATTCTTCAATAACCCCTAGAAAAATGTATAGTCCTGATTCCAAGGAATGATTATAACATAAACACATAAGTGTACACATATTAATTTTAATATGACAAAATAATTCGAGTAAAAAGAAAAACAAGACCACGTATAAACAAATACAACAGTTTATTTAGCTCAGTTTATGTATGTTTTGCAAACCAAATGATTACACGTGAGTTTAGTGGTCATAACTGTGCAATCCCATTCATACTGTGCATTCACAATGCCTGGCTTTTGTCTCATCCTGATACAATGGGTCTCGCTTATAACGTGGTATCCCCGTCTGTCCCCTGACTACTGTGTTATAGCGAGGGACAGGTGTAAATACTATTGGTTTCAGACTGGTTGACTTGTGCCACACGTTTCTCAGATCTCCTCACTTTATCTAGTGTCATATCCATCAACATTTTGCTTTTATTTAATTGATGATGAAAAGTTATTAAAATTGAGTATTTAAGTTTTTCGCGCACCAATGACATGCTTAAAATATTGAGTTTTAGGCAATATCAAATTGAGTTCGATAAAGGCATTTTGTGTTCATTACAAAAAACCCTGTATAATACAAACTTCATTGATGATCAGATTGACAAAATTTGTCAAAATCAGTAGCAAAGTGCAAATTTTAGAACTATTGTCACAGAAACTATTGCAATATATCAATAGTTGACTGCAGTGTTAAACCTCTGGCAGTGTTACATGTACTCTGCCTCTTTTCCAGGGCAGCAGTGTTTTTTAGAAATTATTCAATAGTAGTACCGGGTATGTTAGATATTGTTGACATGGCAAATGTGGGCTGTTTGTGTTTACAATGAACACATATGTGAAGGCTGTTAACATTTTTACAATGCTATTACTTTGACAAGCACATGCCTGTGCTGTGTGTGTGTTTGAGCTAATGCCAGAACCACAAATTTAGAAATGTTCATGTCATGTGCGTGTTTTTTAAAATCAATAAGACAATTTGAATTACCTTCATGCCTCTTGCTTGGAACCCACGGCCGTGGAAGTGGACAATCTCTCGTCATATTTAAGTGAAATACCCTTGAGTACGACGTTAAACCCTGATCAAGCAAAACAATCAATGTAAAATGCCTATTTTCATTTGACTATGGAATTTTTCAATAAAATTGCCTGATGGTGTATTTTAAGTATTACAATGAATACCACATACATGTAGTTGTTAACAAAGAAACACACTGTTGACTGTGTAAAATCCAAGTACATGTATATTGGTCAATGCGCATCTTTCACCTAAGTTATACACTTTACATGAACATGTTTATGTCACCTGGGCACTCCAATAATGATTACAGAACTGTTTCGCAACAAAAAAAAGGTTTGACCAGGCTCAGACTGGTAGAATGGTGACGGTGTGCTAAAAAGGAATCTCCTAATTCTTTTGGTTTTGATATTTTTAAAATTTGTTCCAGCAATGACATTGTTCTCACAGTACACTGTTTTAATGAGTGTTAAGGAGTCTGAGTCGATGAGGCTTTCTGTTGCCCTGGTGATCTGAGGGGCAGCATGAAGGTTTTCTGTTTTCGGTTTGGTCTTTGTCCTGTCTTGGCATTGATGCCTGTCACATCTGATTGTTCGCTGCTCCCATTTGCATGGCTGGCCATCCTACAAGTGAAATAATCTTTTGAAGATCAGCGTTAAACCCCAAACTGGCCAATGACTGAATGAATCAACAAATTTTGTCTATGATTATCACCACAAGTTAACTAGCTGGCTAGCCCTCTGGTGTACGGCAGTTTGTTTGGAGTGTAGCTAACTAACTACATGTAACCATGGAGGTATAGCAGAAGGAGTAACAACTCGTTGATCAGGACAGGTGACTGTGCTAAACTATCCCGCTGTTCTATTGAAAGCTGAATAGATTTGACTGCCAAGGCTATTGCTTTGATGTTCAATGATCAGTTCCGAAAGAAAAGAAGCTTGAGATATATATTCTCAGTTTTGTCAGTGGAAGGGCAACACCCTGTATGCACAAAACAAATGCACCAAAGGGCATCGATTTGTTTTTTGCGCATTTACACAATTCATAATCTGTACCTTTCACACTATCGGGACGTAAGATACTCACATAAAAGCTGCTAATAGTTTTTTAGTAATTATAATGATTTTAAAATATTATTTTGTAAAGATTTAGAAGTTTGATAGTTTTTGTCAGTTTACACATATTTCAGCATTAGAAGGATTTCCCAAAATTTGCATATTGTTTCATACTTGAATGATCTATTATATTTTATAGACTAATTGTGCGACGGTGACACGGTTTGAGTAAAATCAACTATTTAAAAACGCAAAATGTACATATTTAATTAACATGGGGAAATCTGCTTAAATCTTCAAATTCATCATTTTAAAGTTGCAGTTTGAATAACTTCCGCATTTCGGCGAGAGTCTAATCATAGACAATGAAATAGATTGTACTGTGTTCTTATTACATTAAATCTCTCTTCGGCGACGGTTAAACCTGTCCAGAGATATTTAACTAAGTTATAAAAAGCAGTGGCCTTGTGTTTCCTTTGATTGCTACTGATGTTTGTTAATTGTTAAAGTATACACTATTTACCCCCTGGAGCTAATCGAAACCGCATTTGAATCAGCCTAATTAGTATGAAAAGGATTATCGCACCACACATTGTTTTGTTTGCTGATTATAGATATCATGTTGTTAAGAGTTTAACACCTAATCAAACATACATGTACATGATGGGATTTTAATCAAATAACATCCTGTGAACCTACATGTATATGTGCTCAATCGTGAATCAAGTCGTTGAGCGCAAATCGTGTTTAGTCGACGATGAAGAATCCAGCTGTGAGGCGTCTGGCATCTGTTACTCCTTCTGCTACATGTGTATACCTCCATGTAAGCAAAACACTGACTTAACATTTTATGGTTTTTATAATGTTAAATTACTGTCAGAATACACCACCATCATATGAGTGAAATACCCTAAAGTACACCTTAAGCACCAATAAATCAATCTAGTATTACCTTACAGTATGCAGCCTCCTATACAACACCATGAAGGACTAACATGTAGATGTATTTTCTGTTCAGATAGTTAACAGTAGAACCCTCTAGCATGCTGTATATTGTATTTAGTTTTACAACCCCAACTTAATTGTCAGATGAATCATGCAAATCTTGCTGAATTCCAAATACTTTCCTGTTGACATATCATTTAATCAGGTTGTTTCATGATGATGTAACGTGTCAGGATAAATTAGATAATGACATGAAACAGATCATCCATTGTCTGATTGTAACTTCATCAATGGTGTAATATAACAGTTATCATTTCCCCAGGGCAACTTAAAATCAACAAGCTGTCAGATCTCATATTTTTGTTGCCCATTTCTGCAACTGAAACTTGAATTTCACCTGGGTCCTTAATAGTTGTGTAGAAAATCTTTTTGCCAAAAATCATGAAGCCTTGCTGGTAGCAATTAATGCATCTTTTTTAAATATAAAGATATATATTTTTTTCAAATCGGTTTGGTTTTTTTTAATTACAAGCTGAATTTGTAATGGCTTGGGCAATCAAATTTCCAACATGGTACATAATCTGTTTTCAAATTGATCTTGCCTTTATGAAAAACAGCTAAAAGGGTGAAGTTAACATGAATTATGTATAAGCTTACACCCCTTGTTAAATAAAGGCACTACTTGTAACTTTTTGAAGAACAAAGTTTCACCAGATTTGTATACAAATTTACACGAACTTCACATTGGTGTCATTTAACTTTCTTGGGAGATTCCTATCGACCATGTCAATCTGAAAATGGTGCCGTGACAAAAAATCCAATTAAAACAATAGTTGAAATAATCAGTTGTCATGGAGTGGAACGTATACATGATGATGTACCTGAAATTGACTAGCCCTGCCCCAGCATAGTTTTGGGTTGCCCAGAGAAAGTCTAAAGTTACACCACTGCTTCTATGTAATAAACTCCTGCTACCAGATACTGCAGATACATATATTTTCAGATACTGTGAAACGTCCTTCAGTTCGGACACTCTAATTTTCAGACAGTCTCATAGGGTTGACATTGAAAGAAAATAACCGAATACATTGTCGTGTAAAATTAGACAACATGTCAGTTCTTCGTCTTGGACGGCTTTATTTGTTACCTAAGTAACACTTAATCTTACCATTAATCTTAAACTAACTGTAAATCTTTTATGGATTATGTGAGGTTGTACAGGTACATGTAAGCATACATGGACACTTTCCCATTTATTGCTCATGTTTATTCTATCTTCTGATATATTTATTTAATTCATGCAGCCTGCGGCTTTATAGTGGTTAGCATGTGATTGTCTGCCTTGTACTCCCTGCTACGATCAGTTTGATGTACCATTCACTGGTTTGAGTCCACCTGTTGACCAATCAGTATATGAGTGAGTTACACAATATGGCTCAGCAGGCGTTAATTTTACAAAGTTTCCTCTAGTCTAGATTTTCCCCCGTATTTAAACAAGGAACATTGTGAAATGGACAATCAGTCGTTATATAAGAAAAATACCCTTGAGTACGGTGCTTAATCCCAATTACAAAAAAACACACATCATGTCTTTAGCTGGCGACAGGTCCACCAGTGTTAGACTACAGGGATGGAAAATCACTCTGGTTTGCAGTTCTGCTAAGGAGATTGAGAACAACAAGTTGTCTGATATAGGGGGAATTTTGATCTTAACCAATAGATTCCATAGAATGTTGTACATTATGCATGTAATGGGTTTTTGTGAGAGATGAGGGGACATTCTAGGTACCAATTGAAGATGAAGGAGAAATCAATTTGTTAACTTTGGTTCTCAATCTTTGCTTTTAGATATCAAACATTTGAAAATAGTTTAGTTCCACTTATTTTCACACAATTCTTTGTTTTCATTACAGCCATATAGAGGATATCTCAGAAAAGCACCTTCTTCAGTTTGATCAAGATGGCGGATCACCCAGGTTCGGCCCAAAATCTTACTACATGGAAAAACCAAGGGCATCGAACCTACATGTTGGAAGTATCAAGTATGGGGAAATTGTTATACTAGGGTGAGTTCATACTGCATCTATATTTTTTTTAAAAACCCATCACACTGGCACAGGGATGTTGATTAATTAAATCCAATGAATCAGCTCATGATCCAGATAAACGCCCAGAGACAAGTGTCTAAATAGATTTTAATCTCGAGTTATAATCATGGACAACATACAGACAAGAGAGAAGGTAGTGACTTTAAATGGTACATGTATATAAAATATGTAATAAAAATGTAACAAACCAGGGTCCGAATTCTGAAATGTCCGGTAACGCAATGCATTTTGTGATAAAAATAGGGCTTCCTGCGATTCATTCATACTTTGCCATCGCTATTTCTTGCGATGCAAAAATAAAACCGTCCCTAAAATCGCATTTTCATGTGCAAGTATTAGTTAGTAATTCATTTGTCATCTCGGTTGTTGGCACGAGTTTGTTTTCTTTTAACCGGAAGTGGATGGCTGCAGTGCTGTTGTATAGCAAAGGGCTGTAACTCAATTTATACTGTCATGGTTTGAATGACGAGCAGACGACATTTTATTAGCAAATTTTGAAAGTATGCCGACTGAGAAAACTGTTGCCAGCTGGGCCAAATTACAACCGTGACTTAAATGCGTCGTTGATAATGGAAACGATGTCAAACAAATCTACTGCTCGATTTATAGAGATCCCGTTGATCTGGTAAATATTGCTGAAACATTTCTGCAAAATTTGTTGGTGGCATTACTGGCAAATCAAAAAAAACAAAACAATGTTTACAAACAAGCATTGTCAAAAACTCACATGAAAGCTGTACACTTATAAAAAAAATGATCTGTGTTAGCAGAAATATATAAAACTACTTTATGTCATGGCTTCATGGGACAGACTCGTAGCATGATTGGGTTAGTTTCTTTCATGTTTTAATTTTTTGTATTTTCCGATTATAATATTAGTCCTAGCTTTGATCGTTTGTGTGACGTCACAGGCTAATGCTAATGTTCTTTTGTACACATTTTCTCTTTACAATGGCGAAACAAACGGCCCTTTTAAAAAAAATAATCACTGAAATCCTTATGTTTAAATGCTACTTTCATTTTACTCACTACTTGTAGTTTGTTGAAATTGATAAAAGTGTGCTATACAATCACCAACCACTGCTACACAAAAGCCATTATGTAAAGCAATGGTAAAAAAAAATTGCAACATTTCGGACCCTGCAATTAATATATCTTCGTTATGGGATAAGACAATATCAGCTTGTACAACTGGTATTTCAGTGTACACATGTTGGTCGGTTCAGCATATCTATGAATGTTTATAGCTGCCAATGTTAAAATTTGTTAGAAAAATATAATTGTTATTGTGGAGGGAAATGTGTACACCAGATGAACATGTAGACTAAGAGTTATACCCAGGTCCTTTGTCTGATTTACAAAAGCTATAATTTATGTTAGTGTAGAGCTCTGGCAGGCGTTTGGAGAGAATGTCATGTTGCCCTGGTGCTCTTAAGACCCAGGGGGCAACATGAAGATGATTTGTTGGGGTATCTTTGTTTTATGCATTTTGTGATTGTCCTATCTTGTCATTGTTTGTTACATGTACAAATGTACCAATTATGCATGTTTCCTACCTCCAGTGGGTTTTTACCCTTTTATAAGTGAAATAACCATAACAGTACAGCATAAGACCCCGATCAAACAAACAAACCTACATTTGCTGCTAACCTCTAATACCAGTATATTTCAAGCATAGTTATACTGGAGTATAGGAACATTATTTTATTGCCCAACAAGAGAGCACATTGGATAAAAACCTTAGCAGAAAGCAATAAGTAAAGGTTTTGTGAAATTGTGCAGTTATCATTATGGCTTAAAATTCTGGATTATATGGCTACTAACCATAGATAGTATAATACTAACCTTGACCGATGACTAGGTCTTGTGACTTAGCGTGAATAGAGGGTGGTGTCCAAAGAAATAGATATCTTATTTAGGTCAATATCGGAAGAGCTTTTTTGTTTACTGTTTAAAGTGCAATGACATGATGGCTGGGACCAGTTTGACTGTAGTGTTAACAATATCCAAGATTTTGTTCCACACTTGATAGTTTGACCAGAAAATTAAATGTCTTGAATAAACCCTGTACGCTAATGGCCTTTTTTAAGTTTATACATTTTTTGCAGCCCAGTCTTCACTCTATGGAATGAAACACCAATCAATCAACCTGCACATCTGCCTTTCATAGATCATAAGTTTTACACATTTCTTTTTTTCTTCTTAAATGAACAGCGGGTGGTTGGAGGGAGCTTCATGTTGCCCTGGTGCTCTCAGAGCTAAAGGGGAACAGGAAGCGGATCTGTTATGGTCTCTGTATTGCGTCCTGTCGTTGTCTTGTATTTGTCCCATCTTGTCTTTGTTTGTTGCCAGTGGTGTTGAGGGTGGTTTCCGTCACCCATTGGGCAGGTATGTCATCATATAAGTGAAATACCCTTGAGTGTGACGTTAAACCCCGATCAATCAAACCAACTTAAGTGAACAACTAAAGTATCACGAGTATAATACTCTTTATAAGTAAAGGTACATGTACAATGTTACATCACAATGCATTCATCCACATTTTATTTAGCAGGTCTTTATTTACAATCCTGTAATTATATAGGGGACTGGGGGCATTTTGAGGGAGCTTTCTGTTGCCCTGGTGCATGTTAAGCTGAGGGGCAACATGAAGCCCATCTGTTTGTGATGTCTTTTTATTATGTCCCTTGACTGTCCTGTCTTTGTAGCCAGTGGCATCGAGAGTGATTTCCTTCACACATTGGGGTGGCATGTTGACATATGAGTAAGTACGGCATTCAACCCATTTATAAACGTATGTATGGTTACAACAACTAAATTGATTATAAGTAATAGCCAAAATGCGCACCGTGCAGGGTCATTTGCAACACTTTTAAAGGGGTTTGGGTGCTGCCAGTTTGAGCACCCTTATCTTACAACCCCCCTTAAAATTTTACTTTTGAAGTAAAATATATTTGCCTTCTTCCTTGTTGTGTATGTTTTTGTGATGAATCAAAGTATGTGCCAGAGATTTTTGATTCCAAACTACATGTATTAACAGTTTTTCCAGAAGAACTTTCTTAACCCTATGGGAATATTTTTGTTTTTTGTTTTTAAACTTTCAATAATCAAATCCCAATGTTGCCTGTAATTCAAATAGTACTTCTTTATTCTGTGACCCCAAAAATCACACTGATTAAAGGGGCAAAACAAAGTCAGGACTTATGACTCTCCACATTTATAACACATGTTTAGCAGGCTACAAATGTACTTCTGTGTGTATTACTATTGATATAACAGGTTAGCCAAGTCCTCTCTGGATACAATGTCAACTTCTCACAAACACACAATGTAATATCACAAGGTTGTCTCCAAATCCTTCATATAGCTAAAACTTATTTTCAAAATGTCTCCCTAAGGCCATCCAAACTAATATATTTGTTTCCCGTAACAAGAATATAAAAAAGTGGGTAGGTAGTTATTATTTAATTTTTTTATTAGTATTTTTAAAAAAATTATTTTATCTAAAACATACATGTAATTGTTTGAAATTGTACCATACGGTCATTTTATCTGATTAAAAAAATATACATGTACTATTTATAGGCCTTGCTGTTGGCTAATTCACTTATTTAACGGCAGTGTATTCAATTTTTATTGCAAAAACCAGCATAACCCATGCTTTTTGGATAAAGAGGTTTTTCTTTTTAAAATTCATGAAAAGCAGTTCTTCATTTTCTGAAAAACGGCAAAAAAAAAAGAAATACCTACCATTCTCTTTTGTTTTTACCTTGAATTTTTGGGGTAGTTAGGGTTACGGGAAACAAATAAATTATTATGGATGGCCTAAGACATGGGATTTCATTCAAAATAGGGTTGTAATGTATGGTTTTCTAGGGGTGGCCAAGTCATCGGTTAAATTCGCTGTGGAGTAAATTGTTCCTTTTTTTTTTTCATTTATAAAAACTTGCCATGGTAAGTAGTGGTCATCAGGGGAGAGAGATATGTTGTGGCTGTATTTGGATAATCCAGCTTGACTGTTTACTGAACATGTGACAATTCCACTTGGCAGTGTTATACTCTGCATGATCTGACAATACAAGTCCTCCCCTGGTTGAACTTTGAGGTGAATTTGTTTTAATGAAACTCACATAGTAGCACATGTTACTCCAGTAAGCAATGGCAATGACCAGATCTCCCTGGGAACAAGTTATCCTACAATTATATATACACTGTCCTGAAGATTTGTTATCTCTGAACCGGCTGTGTTGTAGGGAGGGTGGGGGGTCATATTTGTGCAATCTCAATCCATAGTTGCTTCCTGTTAGGCTTCTGATGCACCTCTGTTACTGTTTACAAAGTAGTTCCGTGGACATTGTCCTCATGCTATGGGCAGTGTGTGCCGAGACTGTCTTTACTCAGCATGTGATGAACATTAATTTGTCAACATAACATAGTAAGCGCTACCTTTGTTGTGATTGTGTTCATGTGGCTTTAACAATTAGATGACACCATTGTCATAATTCATGTATTTTAAACGCTGTGGCGGATAGCTCTATCACCAATCAAACATTTATTGAATAATATTTTTTTGAATGAGTCACACCATATGGCTCTTGTGGTTTAATGAGGTTTCCTCTTGGCTTTCCACCATATTTAAGTAAGGCAGAGTGTGGAGTAGAAATCCATCGTCATATAAGTGAAATCCCCCTTGCACAATGTTAAACCTCGAACAAACAAACACGAATAAAAGTTTACCACATTTATATGTACATGTATGCAAGTCAATTACAAATGTAGTCAAGGTCATGATTTGCGAACATGTCCTCCTTCCCTTTTTCTGAATTTTACCCAGAGGTCACTGACTTTTGGGACCTGGACAGGGGTGTGGTGTGGGAGGAAAAGTGGATTGTGGAGATTGCTGTTTGAGCTGTGACATAAAATTTTGTCAAAGTTTACTGTTCAGAAAATCACGTAACTTGAGGAAATAACAAACTTTTGCAATATACTTAAAAAGATTAGGATTTAAATTTAACTGAACTTGATTTTTCCACTGGTTCATGCATTTGTATAAAGATATTAGTATCTCATTCCATAATTCAAATGTTAAAGCTTAGTTGACAATATATATTGAAACCTCTCTTATGAAATTTCACCTTCAAAAGACCATAATAAGTCTGACAGATTTTGTTTTTAATTCCAGTTTTAGTTCTCTGATGGGTTTTGTAATTGTATAAACCTATGTTTACTTTGTTTCCAAAGAAGGAAACACAAAATGATTAAAAATAAGCTTGTTTTACTTTTTAAAATTTTGAACAGAATTTTTATGGTCATATTCCAATCAATATGTAATACAATTTTAGTTCCATTTTTGCTTTCTTTGTCAATTCAGTTTATACACTGTTGAACAATGTGGTCAGAATCTTTTCAACCATAAACTACACATCCAGTGCTTAGATTTATTGTGCATAAAAATAAAATGCTGGCTGAGTGCATTTATATATGTATATAAATGCAACATAACGCAGCGCTTCATATTTTATGGTTGTGTTCATGTGGTTTTTAAATGCTGTTATATGAGTGAATTACCAGTCTGACACCAGTCACTCATCAATCAAACAATCAATTGTCTATAACAGGTATAATGGGCAGCTTCCCCAGGGAGACAAAGGCAGGAGGAGAAGTAAATTCATACTGTGGAAGCGAGGGATTGCCAACGGTGTGAAACCAGCTAGAAAACATGTAGTTAAAAACCCACAAGCTTCCAAGGTAAGTTCCTCGAATGAAGAAACAATTATTTTTTATTGTTACACCAGGAATGTTTAGTTAAACTGGACTAGTCCAGGCATAGGCCTACTCTAAGGTTGAAGGCGGACTCTGATGCTCTTGGTGCTGAGGAGCAACAAGAACTCGATTTATTTTCATGATTTATTTGTTTTGTGACATAGGGCATTGGAGGCAGCTTCCTGTTGCCCAGGTGCTGTGGAAGTAACAGGCAACATGAAACGAATCTCTGTTTGTGATGTCTTTGTATGATGTCCTGTGATTATCCTGTCAGTCTTGCCTTTGTTTGTTGCCAGCTGTGTCGAGGGGATTTCCTTCACCCACCAAGCTAACATGCTGTCATGTGACTGAAATAACCTTAAGTACGGTGTTAAACCCTAATCAAACAAACAAACAAATCTTTTTTATGCATCTTGTGATGGTCCTGTGTTGCCAATCTAACACACAAGTTGAAAAGTTGAACCTGGTACCAGCTGCTCAGCAGGGAGATTTACTCCAGCTCAGGCTCCACGTCTTTGACTTAGTGGTTAGCGTAAACCAAAGGGCAACATGAATTCGATCTGTTTGTGATGTCATACGGTGTCCTGTGATTGTCCTGAAAATCCTTTGTCATAGAAGTGCAATACCCTTTAGTACATGTATGATGTTAAATGCCAGTCAATCAAACTAAAAATCGATGCCTCCGTCTGAGGCAGTTATGTTATCTTGAGCATAAGTAGGCTATATATCAACACAAGAATATACCAAAAACTTAACAGGGCTATAGTTTGGCCATTTCCAGTCCCTCAAATGGGTCTGGGCACCCAAATTTAGTGGCATGAAAATTAAAAATTAGTGACCAAATCTACAGGTTTTGTGTATGTGTATTGTCAGAATAATCCACGAAAAGCAGTTTCATTGCATGCTGCACATGTTTTTGATTCAATCCCTCACACTATGCACAGACATAGGGGTAAAATAAACATCTACTGCAACAGTCTATTATGAGAAAGCATATTTCACACTCAAAATTGACTATGATTGCACTTCCAGCCATCTGGAGTTGCCCACTTGTGGCGCCTCCTTGACCTACATGTAAGTGTATTAGGTTCCCCAAGGCTGCCATAAGAAGTATGGCGTAAAACCCAAAGCAAGAAAACAAATAATCTTAACTCTATGGACACTGTGTTTCAAAAACTCTACTTCACTATAAACTCTTAAAAAATATCCCCAAAAGTCACATTTCAAATTTCCAGTGTTCTGATTTCACTCTGCCATATGAATGTACAATTTTGTGTAAAATACTGTAAAACATCTTTAACATGCAGCCATCTTGAAAATTACCAGTAAAATAAAGTTAAATGAATGATATTGCAGAACTTATACATAATAAGTTACAGTATGTATACATGTTTTTATGAAATATATCTTTTACATAACTACATTTTATAAATCTTTTAAACAATTTCCATTTGATTAACCATCCGTATAAATTTATAAATATTTAAGTGATTCTTCTAAACAAAACTACATGTAAAATCTGGCAGGGTTATTTGTGGCTGTATATTGTTCATCTCCTCACTATGACAACTTCCCTAAGGCATATACAGTTTACTACATGTACAACTGAAAATAAATGAATAAATAAATGATATTGCAATATAATGGCACAATATAAATAGAGGATATTACATTATGGAGTAAATAGAGAATATTACACACTGGAGTATATATAGGATAATACACAATGGAGTAAATAGAGGATATTACACAATGGAGTATATATAGGATATTACGCCATGGAGTAAATAGAGGATATTACACAATGGAGTAAATAGAGAATATTACACAATGGAGTAAATAGAGGATATTACACAATGGAGTAAATAGAGAATATTACACAATGGAGTAAATAGAGAATATTACATAATGGAGTAAATAGAGGATATTACACAATGGAGTAAATAGAGGATATTACACAATGGAGTAAATAGTAAATTTTGAATACCATAATTTATAATAGCTTGAGATAAAAAAGAGATAACTCACAGGAACCAAAGCATTAATGGGTTATCCCCACAACCATTTGCGAGAGCAATTAACATTATGGGCAGTGGTGTTGATGAAGTAGGGAACACAGTTGTATGGATAACAACTTGTGCATTGATTCAGGGCAACATTTTGGTGTTGATTTTTACACCATTATTTAGTTATTCGTCATCAACATGGAATTGCAGCAGTCCAAGACACCAACAAACTCAACAAGCTTAACCTTGTTGTTTCAAAACAGTTGATAACAGTGTGAGAATCCACACGGAACAAATGTACTGAATAAATAGAGAAGTTTTTATTCATAAAAATGTGTTTTTTACTGTATACAGTATTCTTTTTTTACTTATATCAATAAAAAATTTCTAAACCATTCTCAAATCAATTCCTTGTCAATGATGGTTCTTTGTCTCCTGATTTTCATCATATAATTTCTCCTGATATTGATATAGGTGGTGCAGGACTCAGCCCAGCATTCTGTGTCCTATACACTGTCACGGAACCAGGCTGTCGTTGTTGAGTACAAGGAGGATCATGACACAGACATGTTCCAAGTGAGTCTTTCCTTGAGTCCACTAATATTTATAGGATAACCATAAAGGTTTTATGAAAACTTATACAATACCGTATATACCCATGTACAAGACGCACTTTTTTTTACCAAAACCCAGACTTACATTTGGGGTGCGTCGTATACAC
>JAQQZZ010128154.1:0-14013 GCA_030265115.1 Mopalia vespertina | reverse complement strand
AATGTTCAATCTGATGCACACGGAGTGTTCAATCTGATACACACGGAGTGTTCAATCTGATACACACGGAGTGTTCAGTCTGATGCACACGGAGTGGTTAATCTGATGCAGACGGAGTGTTCAATCTGATACACACGGGGTGTTCAGTGTGATACACGAGAAGTGTTCAATCTAATACACACGGAGTGTTCAATCTGATACACACGGAGTGTTCAGTCTGATGCACACGGAGTGTTCAATCTGAAACACATTGAGTGTTCAGTCTGATGCACATGGAGTGGTTTATCTGATGCACATGGAGTGTTCAGTCTGATGCACACGGAATGTTCAATCTGATGCACATTGAGTGTTCAATCTGATACACATGGAGTGCTAAGTCTGATGCACATGGAGTGTTCAATCTGATGCACATGGAGTGTTCAGTCTGATGCACACGGAATGTTCAATCTGATGCACACGGAGTGTTCAATCTGATACACACGGAGTGTTCAATCTGATACACACGGAGTGTTCAATCTGATGCACACGGAGTGGTTAATCTGATACACATGAAGAATTCAATCTGATGCACATGGAGTGTTCAGTCTGATGCACACGGAGTGTTCAATCTGATACCGATGAAGAATTCAATCTGATGCACGAGAAGTGTTCAATCTGATACACATGGAGTGTTCAATCTGATACACACGGAGTGTTCAATCTGATACACATGGAGTGTTCAATCTGATACACACGGAGTGTGCAATCTGATACACATGAAGAATTCAATCTGATGCACGAGAAGTGTTCAATGTGATACACCTAAAGTGTTCCATCTTTTACTTGTATAATAAATGTGAAATATTCAATATGATATCTGTAACCCCCGATTTGATTCGCTATTTACATTGTATGCATGGAAAAAACATTTGAACTATAAAAAAAACCTTAATATTTAGGTTCAGAGCCTTTAGAATTTTACTGTACTGTTGCAAACAGCTCTGTACGACTTACATATATAAGCAAAAGTATTGCGTTTGTTTATAAAATGGGTTATATCATTGAAACATATTCGTGTTTCAGAGGAAGAATTTTATATAGTATCATATGTAGGATTACAAAAACTTAAAAATTTGATTTCAAATTACAAATCCTTTGAACAATCTGGGAACATTGGTTCATTGATCGGCCGAATTGACTGGAATATGGATGACATCGTATCCTTAATATAAGTGTGACGCTTCGGAAGAGGTGATAGCAACCTAGGATAGTAGGCTTGGCAACGGTGTTGGTATCTCCACCGAAACTTCACAGGGGTCATGCACTCTGGGGTTCAAGAATTATGACTGTCTTTGGAAGTTAAATATTATTAACATTACATATATCTTAACCAAATAAACAACTTGTCATTGCCCTCTAGCGGTTTTGCTGTACTTTTAACGGTGATTAAATGTACATAGATTGGGATATTCAACTTCTGATAATTTTAACAATTAGTCGGTTTGTTCTTGTTTAATAGATGACTGAAAATCTAAAATGTACATGTATTTGCCTCTACTAGCTTCTTATAGACACTAAGTTTGATAAATAAAAAAAACCACAGGAGCTAATTGTTTTTCCTGCAACTGAGATTCAGTCGCTGTTTTGCTTAAAAGCTTCAAAATATAAGGTTTCATGACAGTGGGAATATGACTGGACCTCTACCAGGGTAATCTAAGGTGCAGATGTATAGTGTGTTGTTTTCTGTGTACTTCCAGGTTAGCATAAGCCATTTAGGTGTGTAAGTCACGTTTCTGCGATATTTCACGTAACCGACTTCAGATTTAAAAAAAAAACAAAATACGCCCCTGAAATATCGGGAAGAGATAGAGACAGAGTTTCGTCAATCTACTAAATCTCGCGAGATTCTGGTTACTGTGGTATCATCGCTACGCTCGGCTGTGGTTTGCTCGAAATCATTCATTATTTTGATTGGAAGCCGACACTTAAAGAGACCTAGCTTATTTCCTTAGGCGTCAAATTACATAACAGATAAAAACTGTGAAATCTCCATACAAGATGAACTATGTTTATCTGTTGATTTAAAAAGAACTGAATGTCGACTATAGTTTGACGTCCAAGATGATTTGCCCTGTACATTGAGGACTTCCGAGTGGAATTGGAACGAGGTACCCGGAAGTCAAGTAGAAGAGAACGCCGCGTCTTACATGTCACATTCAACTGATGGCCAGGAAGGAAACTTTATAGGAAATCACATTTATCAAATAAGACCATAATTAAACTGTCTAGAGTATAGTAACAACTCCGAAGAAAGATCATCAATTCATTTTGACTCTTTCTTCGGAGTTGTTACTATACTTTACTATGTTAAACTCCTCAGTGGTAGTCATAATAAACTGTCTAGAACTGTCCCTGTTTGTAAACGCTGACGATTCTAGAAATACATGTGTGCTGAGTGCAGACATAATATTTCCGTATTAAACGTGTCAATACACAATAAACTGTTATAGCACTTTTTTTTATAGCGCCAATGTATAGGCTATGATCAGAAAGTTAAAAACTGGAAGTATTAAACGTTGTGTTACCCCCAATTCGGGGTGGTGGGGTGAGTTCACCAAGGGCCTCTCGTTTTCAGTCTAGGAAGTTTTTAAATCACCCCACTACTGGTTTGATTAATACGATTAAACGGTTTATTGTATAAAAACGTTTCTGTTGACGCAAGGAATATTGGGATTATTTCTCATACATATACCCGTGAAAAATGTTACCTGTTAATACAAAACGATTTCACCATAAATAAGTTTGTCTCCAGTAGAATTTATTTTCAAGCAGCTGGAGACAAACTGGATGCGTGGTTCATGGCCACTCCTGTGTCGGTGCAATTAATCCATGAAGCATACGATTTTCTCCTGTTGATACAAAGCTCTGTAAAGTACAGGGAAAGTACATTAGTTTTTAATATATCATACAGGTACAACTAAATAAAAAATGTTATCAACTGTCAAATGTCACCGAAATTCGATGCTGAATTTTCTTAAGTGTTTAACATGTTTGGTTTCCAGTTTCTATTTGTAAGCGGAGATTCAAGGAGGCGGCACACTTAAGAAAAACTATTTAAAAATTTCGATTTTCTGCGATGTGAGTCTAGTTTGATGGCTCTGATATGAATTTAAGAAATATAAACAAAATATTCTTAAAATGTTAAAGTACCATCAGATTCACATTGCTAAAGACATCGATGATGAAATATACAAGTAAAAAAAAAACTCAGCCAAAACGCCCGATCACGTCGTTCATTTATCTATATTTATGATCTATACATAGAATTGACACCCACAGGACGCTGTCAGCTGGCCTACGCATAAGCACTTGCATTGACAGCGATTGGAGGACTGTTAAATCTCCCTCATTCCAAATCCATGGGTGCCAGAAGGGGGATTTTGAACCGTTGTAATCAAACCCACTATACACTATCAAAAAGACCGATTAGGCACAATTTTGTTATAAGATTAGCTGTGTTCACTTTTGAGGGGTTTTTCACTTTATCTAATAACACTAGCGGAGTGACATGACGTTAGTTTGTTTGATATGTCACTATGTGTCCTCAAAGTTAGTATATTTCTCGAAATTTAAAACCTGTTGTACTATTCCATGCTGATAGCCGCAGTGTGATATCCTGCACGTAGGGAACACTTTAGGCCTCTTACCACATATTTGTTTAGTGACAAGTGGCTTAATCTGCAAAGTAACATCAACTATGCTTTCTTTTGTATAAAAACTCAAACAATTCTGATTTATCGGATCAACACAATACCAAGAACATGTCCTATCGTGAAGGATCGTCCGCTCGCAACATTAAGAGAAATCAGAAACAGCTATATCTATAGTCCTTTGCCTGTTTTTACAATTGTTTGTGCAAAGACTGGCCGCCAATATAAATAAAAATATCCCATATTGACACAAGTTCTGCTTTTAAATAGCATTCGGTATGACAGAGCTGAACATTATTTGTTTACAAAAGTACATTAAACACTTAAGAGAGGGCAATGTGCGATGATCGACCTACAGACTGAAAATTTACACACACTTTTAGTGTTTTTTTTTTTAAATGTTTTTTTTTTCTAATGGCGCATTCGGGCGGTGTTAAATCGGCCATACTCCGCGTGCTGCCAAATTACGGACATGTTGCATCTTAACTGTTCTCAAAGGGCAATTTAACTAATATGCTATCAAGTTAATCCAAGGCACGAAATGCAACTGTTGAAGAAAGCCCTAATTTTTTAAAACCGACTTGGCTGTGAATACAAAACAAAGCTTAATTAAAACACATCATTTTCAAATGATAATTCACCAAAGGTTAATCACGTGGAATAAATGATCAGGCATCACATGTCATCTCAATTTATTTTCTTTTAACACTTAAATTCCCAGTGAGAGGTCATTGATACACCGATATGTAGTTTTAAAGACATCTGCTTGATTCGAGTTTTGCTCCATCGTCACCAACTCGCATATACTTAAGAAATTCTGCCTGAGTAGTGATAATCACATATTTGATCGGTTGCTAGATAGAATTTTACTGTCGATATGAGCAAGAAAAGACGAGATATTTCAACTATATTCGCTGAGAGAAGCGTTATTAGTTATCAAAAAGTAGTCGCTTTAGAAAGCAAATAAATGTGCGGTAACAATAGCACTAATATTAGCCGGAGCCGCTATAAAGTTCGGAAATTATGTACTGGTACAGGTGCTTGTATTTGATGAATAATGAATGAATGGTTTTTTTTCCATCACAACCACGAACGTTGTTGTACCTAAGTTCTGGTTTAGCATTCAAACAAACTTGGCCATTTAAAAGAGAATGAGAACAGAACTAACAGAATTTGATAAGACTAATAGTCTAGCGATGTTTAAGTGTCTCTTAAACACATCTAAAAATGAGAAGAAATAAGATGAATTTTTGAAGACATGAAATAGTATTCAAAGATAACGCCTCTGAGCCGTTGTTCACAATCCAGTTCTTATTATTGGTATACCTGAGTTCAATATCTTTTAAG
Source organism: Mopalia vespertina (assembly GCA_030265115.1). NCBI lineage: Eukaryota > Metazoa > Mollusca > Polyplacophora > Chitonida > Mopaliidae > Mopalia > Mopalia vespertina. Next base: position 8,977 of record JAQQZZ010128154.1, on the reverse strand, counting down.
AAACAATTTAAATTGACAAAACGTATTTTCTAGACGTTACTAGGAGCCCCCTCCCCCACCCACCCACTGTCTAATTGATTGATAAGCGTGCCTGGCCTCAGTGTAGGCATACATGTTGATCTATTTAGTGGCTGGGGAGTTCGTGACATGTTGGTTCCGTTTTGATTATATGTTGAAGGTAATTTGTGTTTTCGTGAATTATTTAGATTTGGTAGACAATTTAAAGCCGGTAACAAAACACGTTGACAGCATGCTTGCTACTAAGTTGTATTTCCGGACACGGCACCGCACAACATTGAGATGGCTCAAATGTGCCGGCTGTGTAGACGTGGCAGTAAAACCACAGGGGCCAGTTGCTCGAAAGACGATTAGCCGCTAACACCAGATTAAATCGCTAATACCGGACTAGAGAGAGACCTTCAACATGGTGTGACGTCATCTAACACCGGATTAAATTTAATAGCGCTTCGAGCAATGATCAAATATTCGTCAAACTATAGATCCTGTTCTTAATAACGGTTGGACAAACACCAAAATTCTGAAGCACGAAAGGAGAACCTCCATACATTCACTTAACATACCTTCAATCGGCCAAACCACGCGAGATTCTCGTTACTGTGGTATCCTCGCTACGTTAAACAGTCATAGATGTACGAATATGCACCAAAATCGTACATTTTGTTTTCAGTGTATGCACACCACTCACACACTGAAATAAACCTAGACACATTCATATGGTTTTCGCATAGGGAAATATAAGACCATATATAATGTTCTGAGCCCTAAAACAGATCGACACTATGAATACTCTACACTATGCTAACTGTGAGATCAGCTGGTTTCAAAACAATAATGCATGTTATAATGGCGATGATTATATTACACTCTTACAAATAATGGTTCTTTCAGGGTTCTTTAGAAAGAGTATGGAACCATTGGAACAAAAATTGTTCTTTGATATAAGAAGAAAGGGTGAAATACACGGAACAGTTCCTGTGAGTGTTCCAAACAGAACCATAAAGGGTTCCACCAGAGCCATGACAGAAGAACCTTCCATTAGGGTTCCATTAGAGTCATATTTTTCTAAGAATGTACGTCGGATTTAATTGGCACCGTACATCAAGGTCTTCCGATTGTAGGTAAACCCCTAACCATATAATGTACATTGGGATTCCGTAGAATGTACTCCTTTCGTACCATTGAATCTGTCCATGTCATAAAATTGATTAACGTTGTTTATTATTATTTGTAATAGTAATTTAAGAGAGAAAGGGCTTTTTGTTTTCAATGCTGTTTTCGTATCTTTTATTTGATTAAAGATGTCCCTTTACTTCTTGTAAATTAATAATTCTTTAGAGCAGCTCCATGACTAACATCAAGTTGCACTTATCTGAGTTAACGTTATACATACTAAAGAATATGAAGAGTGTTGGCAATTGGTGACAAATATGAATAAACGTCGTAAAAAAACTGCGTCTACCCATGTAGTCATCGAAAATAACCGTTTCGCGATCACAGAAACCCATTTAAACGGAAGATTGGAATGGCTGACCTGCCGATCCACCGACTGACTGACCGACCGACCGACCGACCGACCGATTTATCGATTGATTAGATGCATAATGATGTACTTCGGGTTCTTTCACTCAAGCCTAAAACAAAGACATCACATCACGTAGTATTGCCCTTCAGTTCTGAGAGGAGCAAGGCAACAGGAATCTTCGCACAGGGTCATTGGATGAGTAGAGAAGATCGACCCACAGCCGGAGCCATGCGTCGGCCTCCCAAATAAAACACCTGTTAGCATACCCTCGGAAGATTTAGCATGAAATTAACAATTTAAGGATATTTGGGTTGAAATTAGCTGAACAGAGGATGTGCCTAAATCAGAACATGATCCCGATTGTTTTTATTTTCTTTTAAATTCCACAAAGCAGTAATTCAATCCAAGTATAGGAACCAACATTCCTACACAATCAAGGTTTCAGAATTACTATCTCACAACCGCGCTACACTTTATAATTAACAGTATGATATATCTAGTCTAATAATATATATTTTTAAAAAAAAAACAGTAGCAAAAAAACCCAACATTTAAGCCTTCGGGTTTAAATTAAACCCGAAGGTCCATTAAACCTTCGCAATAACAACCAAGTGTTAAGCTATAGGCTTACTTGTTATATTATGGATCGACCCGTGCGCAATAGAAGAGACTTCCGTCTTTTTAAATTTTCTGACAAGAGGTTGTGTTAAAGCAAGTTATTTAACTGACTTATAACAGAACCGTTTAAATAACTGATTTTACAAGAAATCCGGGAGATATATATGTCAGTTAAATAAACGGTTTATATATAATGCCATTAAACTTATAATGTGTACGATTTCAAAGAGATATATTCCGTGCTTTTTTTGTCTGATGATTTAAGAAGATACGCTATATTGTCTGTGTTAATAACAATTAACAGACTAATGAACTTATCATGTCTATCCCCAATGAAACGATGTTTATAGCTCGAGGATACATACAGAGCTAACAAAATATTGCGTTTATTAATATCGCATGTAAGATACACATAAACTTCTCTATTCAACATGTTTAAATTGACTTCAGAGATAATGGGAAAGTATTGGCGATTGTTTAAATAAAACACAATAGCATATTGAGCTGAAATTACGCTGTTTCTCCTCTATGATTAGGCTGGAGGACAGCAGTGAACACATTGTGACGTCTCTCTATATCGATCCCAATAACCACCCACGACCGCTTAAAGTGGGCTCATTTCAATACAACATAAGACCGAACGTGACCATTTCTGAAGTTTTCCCAATATTGAGTTGCCCTTATCAAAAGTCGCTTTGACGAAAATCTGGCCGGTAAAGGAAGTCATTACGATCATTGAACAAGGGGTGGTTAACACGTTTTCTTTCATTATCTATCCGAGGCATGGTAAACAACCACAAGAAATAAACCTGATAATAATCGCCCGTGTGAATAACCTTGCGTGGCGGTATTTGGTTATAAACAGAATGGTTTCTTACCATATGAATATCAAGTCTTTTATTAAATTCTGTTGATTATATATCAACGTTGTTTTAGAGTCACGTATAGTTTGAGACACTTATCAAAAGACCCTCCCTCCAAAAAAAATTGACAGTAAAAGAGTTGCACTGATGGTGCATTTATTTGCAGTTGCATAGATACAACTCGATTCGAGATTAAGATACATGTCAAATTTATTTATAAGTGTTTGTCTTAGGAGATGATGGAATTCGTTAATGTCTATGGCCATCACAGCGGTTTAGCGTTGAAAATATCTGTTTATATGAAGCTTTATGTCAGTTCGAGAGAGAGTTGAAACTGTTTAACTTACCTCACATTTCTTGCTCAGGTGTCTGCACTGCACGTGAATCACCCACACCAGCACTATTTTCACCAGGTAAAGTAACTTTCCAGATACGTTTATCATCGTGACAGGTCCACAAAATTTGACGTGCAAGATGCAATATCGGCAAAGAAATAAAGTCGCAAAAAATCCAGATTTCTTGTTTAAACAAATCCTCACTTATAACAGGTATGAAATATTGATTGTAAACAGACTATGAGATTGCTCAAACTGTTAGTTGTGTATTTTGAGGAGATATCGTAAGACAGGTAGAAGTGAAGCGGTCAGAGCACCAGACTTTTAACATGCCGTTTACTTTCTCCATCAGTCCGCACTATTTATACTACTGTGCGGGGGCATCCGAAGTTTGCGTAATACAATGGTAGCCTGTACTGTTAAATACGAGGGTAGAAACGCTACCTGCGGTCATCCAAGACACACTGTCATTTACAAGCAACCGATTCTCGCTTCTTGTCTGCCTCTATTTGAATGTCGTCTAGTTCGATTGACAGTGTTTATTAAAGGTTGTACACATGAGAGTTAACTGGGCCGGCCGATCGCGGTGCACAACTCCCATTTTCCCTATTTGGTGAATCTTATTTACATTTATGATAATGGTAATAGTTGTTCTGTTCGTGTGGCCGAGAGGCTCGTTTCAGGGAAGGCCCTGTCTGAGTATACCAGCCTGCTTACCGACAAAACGTAAAAACCACAGTCATAGGCGTATCGAGTCACCTACCACCGCGTCTCATTCATACGAACTCAACAAGGAACGCTGACCGATTTCTTTTTACGACGTAGGTACTTAATAGCAAAGGAAAACCACAGACCGGCAATATTAAAAACATGTCATATTGTATCGAGTCTATATTGCATCATTGTCCTTCACATCTGATTTCATTTGAGTTGTCAGTTAGTCTGATTTTCTGCTCAACTTATCTCGGTCAATTTAGAGGACTATCCCAGTGCTACACCTCATCTTATCGCCATAGAGCCTGTAGATCTTCTGTTACAATCTAATCCGCCTTCACTTCTCATTGAGTTTATCCACACAGCTTACTCACACACACTCTACACAGTATATATGCATTTGATTGTGTGGCATAAAAGAGTAAGTAGTGTATTACACGTCTTAAGTTATATAGAATAATGATTTTAAAACATATAAGACACGAAGAACCATTTTGTATAACATAAAGAGCATATGCCCTTTCATCATTTTTACGCACTAGTTAATTTAAAAAAAAAATAATTTGGTTCACTATTTTATAAAGATAAGATTTTGTATATCTGCAGCTTAAAGGTCTGACTCGTACTATATAAATACAGGGGCAAAAGAATGTATACATGTATATAATAGATAAAACTTGGTCCTGCTAGCCGTTCTCGAATAAAGACATGCTAGTTCGTTTTTTCTACTATAAATCTGAAAATATATTTTCCTTGGCCTCATGTGGTTACGTGATTGGTCGCACATTGACCTATGACCATGTGTTACAGGGCAATACAACAACCTTTATAAGGTAATCAAAGAGGCTTTATGTTGAAGTCTGACAGATTATATAGAACTGGTGAGATATATCTAGGATTTATTCAGATCAGCTGTCGTGAAGATACACACTGACTCATCACACCTGAGTTAAGGTGTGTAAATTCACCACAATGAATACAGGTATAGGAATAAAGATTAGCACAGGTGTCTGAACTGTCCATGCCGTCTATAAACACACTTAAATAACCTGTGAGTAACACCTCTTAATCTCGCTGATTCTCACATTAGTCTTGTGACGTGGAGTCAGATGTGAGATAAATACGAAAAGTGTTTTCCAGTTTGTTTGCCAAATACTGGGCGCTAATCCTGGATCAATATGTCAAAACATCAGTCAAAAGCTTGATTAAGCCGATTTTATACACTGTACCTAATAACCTCAAGGCTAAATTTAGTGACAAACTACATTGTCAGTTTGAACATATATATATTCGGCAGCAACGTGTGATTGACTTAACTTTTATCGGTTATCAGTATTTCGTTATTTTGGGATAACACTTTCTTAGTTTGAAGTGATTCTATAGATCAGAAAATTGTGCAGGTTGAAATCCATTCGAGAATCGAACCCACGACCCTCAGAGTTAGGCATCAAATCGCCAGTAGTAAATGCCGGCCGCCTAGACTACTCAGGCTTCCGGTCTTCTACAAAATCATTCATTGGATCGGTAATGTCTAAAAAATATAAGCAAATAATGGAAAAGGTTCTTTATTTGTTTACGTTTCCTTTTTTCTTTTCAAAGCATCTTAATCCAGTTCTCTTTTTTTATCTACTTTTATTCCTATTGGCCGATGTGGTTGACAAAAGAAAAGTGCCTAATATTGCCGAGCAGAAAAAGCATTTAATTCTGCGAACACAAAGATAACTTAATGTAAAAGTTACAACTGCTGAACTTATTTTCAACCTCTTCTGTAAAGATCAATAAAATAGTATACCATACAAAGTTTTTTTTCCCACACAAAATATATTGCCACGAAACGTTACAATAAGACTGGCGATACTGTGTTTGTAGTAAACTGAAAAGACCGAGACAATGAGTATAGACCACTCGTAAGTATAAAGACTTTTTTGTTATAAAGGAATAAAATGTTTTGCTCACATTTCAATATCAGTTTTCTTTTTGACCCGCGTAGAACAAAACGAGCTCTGTGTCTATGTGGGACAATAGAGCGTATATAAAGCTAAGCTAGTCATTTCGTTGACATATGTTAAGTGCTGTTTTTTGTTTGCATGATAATAGCGTATTGAGTTTAGTTAACAATAAGGGTTTCTCCGGCAGCAAACTCACTCGGCTGACAGTGCGATAAGCTTGTTATTCTGCTTTCATAATAGCCGTCTTGAACTCTAGGTTTAAACACATATAAAATTGTTCCTCTTGATTTTATCAGACCGTCTCTCACAAGATCTCTCTTGTCTACAAAAACCGGTCTCATTGTGAAAAAAATACCCATAGCCCATCTTTTCGTTATTGTTACAGACGAATGTTTACCGGTGATACTTTGCTCCCCGCTTTTCGCCCATTCATCTCTACTCATTCACAATTTAACCCTACCCATTCATCACTGACTCTCATTCATGAACCCAGCTCGATGATAAACTGTTCGTGTATACTGATTGATTTGCACACGACACGCCTGTAAGTAATACCTCTTCTCCAATCAGTGGACATCATATGTAGCCGCTGGCAGCATAGAGCTGAGGAATGCTGGGCCAACCTTCATTGACGTGTGGCTAGTAAATTACTGAATCATTGAATCCTAGGATTGCAGTCCGTTAAGTGTCACTTTTCCGATAAATGAAACGTATTATTGATTGAAGAGCTAGTAGATCAATTTCTTACTATGTTCGATCTGTGCTGTAAGGGAGCTCGTTACTCCCGCTTCATGCCTATTTGTAGTCTCGCTAACTGTTCACACCGCCAGTGAATTGGTAGCAATGCTTGACTGGGGAGAACCGCGATGCCATAATTGTGCTGATCGATAGAGCACGATATCGGGCCTCTTTGCGGTACAGATGAAAGACACCTAGTCTAGAAAACACTTTTATTAGACTGGAGAGGTCATTAAGTCGAGATGTCAGAACATACAAAGGCTTGCAAGCTTTTATTCTCATAATTGCACTAAAAACCCAAAGCACCCTTTTTTATGAGGAATATGTCTACAGTCTAAATACACAGCGATCGAGAGAGTACAGATTTATTTTTTCATCCTTCAACTTGAATCGTGAACATTTTCTGGCACGAAGAAGAACTGGCGATCTTCTAAGTAGACGTCTCCATGTCAGGATGTAAATTATGAACTCTCGAAAAAAATTGTCAATTGATCTCAAAAAGTGAAGACGTTCTTGTGTCGTCTGTAGTCTAGACAATTGACTGCATATAACGTAGGCGTGTTCAACTGGTAATGTTCACGAACATGTGAATAGCCAAGGTTATTTGTTTTTCACGAAAAGGTAGAGGTTCACTGGTCAGAAAGGACTGAGCAAATGGCTTATGTGTGAGACCCGGTGCTTGAGATCTGCAATGGTCAATTGTTAAACCTCAGCATTTTTATTTTTCAATTTTGTAAACATGAACAGTTTTATCGGTGGATATGTTTTTAAAAAATACAAACAAGGCACCAATTCAACAAAAGATTATTTCAACAACAACAACAATAACAAAATCCAGCCACATGATCTTGTGTGTCATCCTTTCGAGACCCACACCAGACATGCGCGCTCGACACTTTAACAACGTGTGGAACTTCAATATTTTATTACGCAAAGTAAAAAATAAGAACCCAAAGTCTTCTTATTTTAAGTGAGGAAAATTCAACTGAGACTTTATTGATAAATCATTTTGTTATATGATTTTAAAAAACCAAGTCTAACAAATTGTTTAGAATTGAATCAGCAGTTGAATGAAGTAGATCAAACGAAGCCCAGACACTCCATATTTTATTTTGACTAGAGATTGTAACCATGGAAATCCAATAGTCGAAAACGCGGATTAGGACACACAATATTCAGATGTAAAGAATGAATGTTTCATGTTGTTACTATATATTCACTTGCCCGATTTCAGTGTTGAGAACTTCCTCACTCTTATAATCGTTACATTAACTAGCAGAGAGCATTACATAAAATACTACTTAGTTAACATATCACCACTTTGAACTACGGAGCGTATTCCAAGTGAATGTGGATTAAAATGAAATAACATCTATGGGACATTTGTATGGCTGAAGCCCTAGTCACACTAGAGACAGAATGAGCCGGAATGTCGTCGACATGAAAATTCGCTGGTATATACCTGGATATTCGAAGTGTATTCTAAAAAGTCTGCCTGCAATCTGAGTGCATTCCAAATAATCTGATCCATTCTTGTAGCCAGTCCAAATGTTTTGCTCATGTTAAAAAACTTTCCAGGTGCATTCTTAGTGGAGAAATATCGAACTGCATTCGAAGTGTATTCTAACTGCATTCTGACTACATTCTAAATAGTCTTGCGGCAGTCTGCCAGAAATCGAAACATTCTGATCGCATTGGAAGGAGAACCCAAACAGTAATTTAACAGTTCCATATACATGTTATTTCATTCACCACAGAAACTATATCTCAACATAAAAAGCCCCACAGTGGGGAGCCTAGTTTGCTGTGATAATCCCAATAATCTCCAACATAAACTTTTTTTAACTTTAAATAAAATAAGGATTGTCGCTTTTTAGCCCAAGGGGTCCAGCAAGACCGTATTCAAACATTACACTGGTGTACTTTTTAAAAAATTATTTCGTGTATTTTCTCACTTGTGTGCTGCAAAAATATAAGCTTTATAAATATGTTACATGACGTGTAATGACTTGGAAACCGGCTTCTAGAAAAAAAGCGCGTACATAAGCTAAAGCTCTGTCGTTCAGTGTATTGCAATGCGCACAGAAATACGTCTCCTTATATATACTCAGTCAAAAAAGAAACTTCACACTTGTTTGGGTGTCGATAAGTTGAACATACAAGAAAAGTGGTTTTAAATAATGATTAAATTCCATTTTGTACCCATTAAGGACGGTG
>JAQQZZ010128143.1:0-14013 GCA_030265115.1 Mopalia vespertina | reverse complement strand
GACCGCCGCAACGGGGTAAGTGTGGCAAGGCTTATGACAGAACTTCGTGGAGACATCAGACTTGCCTGGGGAAGATGTTATACAGTTGACAGATAAGTCCTTCGATTACATATCAATGTGAGCGTTGTGGTTTTGCTCATTACTTTGTACCCGTTTTCCGCCACAGAGCAGTCATACATATATCTAGCCTTTTGGAAGTCGTTTTTAGTCTGTTTAAAGCGAAGCATAAATTATTTAGTTAAGATAGTGAAAGAAAAATGGTGTCAATTATAATCAGGGCAATATTTTTTTGCCAACATATTACATGTGGTGTTAATTTGACTTGTCTACCAGGCTGACATCGCGTGTGTGCTCTTGATTGAGCTCTAGGTCAATGAACTACCAGTTTCGTGCCCAGAGACACGCACCACCCACAAATCTATTCTCCTTTTAAAATAAGAGTATTGGTAAGATATACGGTTTTCTGCAGGGAATACAGTTAAACACATTCTACTCTGGTATTCGTTTGTTTCATCTCAACTCACTGACTGTACGCCATCAGCAGTATTCCAGAAATAGAGGACTTTGCGCGTTGATGATTGAATGCCATCAATATCGCTCGAGTGAATGGTTGTTAATATAACCAACTGGACACAATGCGTTGTGGGTTATCGTTTCCACCATTCACGAGACCAAAGTTACGTTATTCAAACTTCCCTGTGCAATATTCTTTTTTATTATTTGTATCAAAGATTAAATCTATTATCACAATGATTTCCAAACTTTCGAGAGCACTTTCAAATTAAATGGAAGACTTCATTGTAAACTGCACAACTGCAAATACGAATACGGAATTTAAAAATTGACTAGTAAAATTATATTATTTATTTTAAAATGTATTTCAATAATTCAGTGAAAATGATGTGATGACTTTTATACAACGACAGGACATCAACGAAAGTGGCATTGTTCATCCTATTTCAAGTAGCGAAGCTCCCAGCTCCAAATAGCCGTGCCCCCCAGCTGATGATCATCAACGTTGTGATGCTGGAAAACCCTAATACCACACTTAGACTAGTTCCCAAGAATAAAAAAAATCCTCTAGCGCTTAGAGGGACAGATACAGTTTATAGCAGTTTGACTTGCCAAACATGTCGAAAAATTTTGTTTTGTAGAGTAGCGAAAAGTGATCCCATTCACTGCATATAACATTGAAATGATGGCAAATTCTCGACTCTTCACGTCTCATGGGTCATCATTTTCACAATTTACTCGAGCAGTTTTTAATTGTAGTATTCAAACATCGCTATGCAATATCCTTAATATATATTCTGTGGTTTTGATATAGTCTGTGACTAAAGTTTTCCACCTAATTAGTTTCAACAAAGATTGGTTCGGTCGAAGCAGTAAGCTTCGCGGTTTGACACCCAAATGTGTTGTATGAAGCTCTCTATTTGTCAGCTCGCTCGTCTGTCTGTTCGTGGGCCACACTTTGGGTTTTTTTTCATTATAATTTGTTAAAGGGTTCAGAAAAGAATAATGTACATAAATTTGTTTACATTTAAAGACGATTCAGAACAAATATACACATGTTTCAAAATTTAGTATAGTTAAAAAGCAAAAGGGTAAAACGTAAACAAATTTATTCAGATGCGCAAATGTAACCTTGTTAAAGCTCCAAATGTTGTTTTAAATGCACGTAAATGTTCACTTTTACTTTCCTGGTCTGTATTTTTTACCTTAATTCAGAAAAAATAAAATGTATAACATTCCGGGACAAAATTTGGCATTAGAAATGCAACACGCTTTAGATTCCGGGCAGCAACAAATATTGCATTCCGGGCAGCAATGAATGTAATACATATTGCATTCCAGGATTTTATTACATTCCGGCAGCTACAATCGCCCATAGGGACATATTTCGACGTCGACTCTTAAGATGCTGTGTTAACAAAAACTACAAAGACAAAATGAGACAATTGAAACATAGTTTAATCGTGTGTTAATAAACAAATCTTTGTTTGCAGTGAAAAAAACTTTGTCATAAAGTATCTTGCTATGTCTAAATATTATATATTTGTTCTATGTGCTGCCAAAACCTGATTGGGATTAGTTGAGAAGTAGGAGAGACTTGTTTTGGACTATCTGCGGAACAGTAAAAAACACCAAAGTAAAATATAGTGCCATTATAGGCGATCTTAAGAGTGGCGGTATTAGATTGTTACATGTCCCTTCAATGCTTAAAGTTATTAAGGTCTCCAGGATAAAGCGAATATACCTGTGCGGAGAAAGTTGCTAGTGTGCATATTTGAAGTCCTGTTTTAAAACTATAGAAAGATTTCCTTAAATATACCTTTCTGTAATCGGACTTTCCTGTGTGTGAACCTTTCTTTTACAAGGGAGTTCTGTGTAGCTGGAGTGAGATTATAGTTAATCAAATGGTGTGGTAAATCTATCTATAGGAAAAACAAAAAAAGGTATCTCAATTTAAAATGTAAAGATTTCTACTGGCATCCTGTGGAGAAATCTGTCACAGAACCAACAAGTTTTAGGAAATGGCGAGAGATTTTGCACGTTGAAACATCGAGGTTGACAAATAGTTGTAATTTCTGTGGTGAAAACGGACAAGGAAAGCAAGCTTCGTCCCTTCCAACAAAAACTTCTGTATCGCACCATACCTCGTAAGAAGACCTGTTTATGATCGGATACATCGATAGCGCAATATGTTCTAACTGTAGAGATATACAATCAATATCACATCTATTTTATGAACGTGATTCAGCTTATATTTTTTTAGCAGATTACGAACATTGCTTTTCAACGGAAACTTAGCATTTTAGTTTTTAGATACATCCACTGTTATTATAGGAACAGAGTCTGTTGAGAGCAAATTATTGTTGAATCATTGTATTCTCATTGGTAAATGGTGTCTGTATAAATGTGCGTTAGGTGACAGGAAACCAGGATTTGCTTCTGTTTGAACTCCAATGTATTGTTGACTTAGAAACATATATCTGCTTGAAAAATGATGGAACTCTTGATTCATTTCTAGCAAAATGGGAACCCTTTTATCTGTCACCTCGAAGCTGGCCACGGAATACATAGCATATATTGTAAACAAATAACACAGCACAATTTATATTCAGTCAGCTTTTACTGTAAAAACATTTCTTTGTTTTTGTCTTGTGACACCAGAGTTGGAGTGATTTATATACGTCTGTATGATTTCACAATGCCAATGTCAAAATCTGTTCCAATAATGTGTGATCTGAAAAAAAATGAGAATCCCCAAAAGATCAGTTTTTAAAGTTGATCAGGCATTTCATACCATATTTGATCAAGTACTTCAGATCAATTTGATCAGCCATTTCAGACATATTTGTTCAGATATTTCAAACATTTTTGTTCAGACATTTTAAACATATTTGTTCAGAAATTTCAGACATATTTGTTAAGACATTTCAGACATATTTGTTCATCGTTTTAGGCCACCGAATTTGCTCAAACATTTCAGACCATATTTGTTTAGACTTCTCAGATCATATTCTTTCAGACATTCCAAACCACCTATGTTCAGAAATGTCAGACCGTATGTGTTCATGTATCTCAGACCATATTTGTTGAGAAATATCAGGACATATGTGTTCATGGATTTCAGACCATATTTGTTCAGAAATGTCAGACCGTATGTGTTGAGAAATATCAGGACATATGTGTTCATGCATCTCAGACCATATTTGTTCAGAAATGTGAGGCCATATGTGTTCATGCATTTCACACCATATTTGTTCAGGTAGTTCAAACCATACATATTCATGCTTTTCATACAATATTTGTTCAAGCATCCAAGACCGTATTTCATAGCATGTTTCGAACCCTATTGTGACAGACAATCTCAGGCCATGTTTTATCAGGCGTTTCACAGCATATTTGTTCAAGTAGTTCAGACCATATTTGATCAGACATTTCAGTCCATATCCAGTGTTCAGTCCATATTTGTTAAAGAATTGATATCCTATTTGTTCAGGCGTTGAGATCTTATTTGTTCAAGCATTGAGATCTTATTTGTTCCAGCATTGGGATCTTATTTGCTCAAGCATTGAGATCTTACTTGTCCAAGCATTGAGATCTTATTTTCGAAAGCATTGAGATCTTATTTGCTCAAGCATTGAGATCTTACATGTTCAAGCATTGAGATCTTATTTTCGAAAGCATTAAGATCTTATTTACTAAAACATTGAGATCTTGAGCCAGGGGTATGTTTGTACTGTACATGCATACTTAGTACATTTCAGTGGGCCGAGTTATAGCTTCCGGCATTTGACAGATTTGATTATTCGTGTAAGAATACATTTGTTCAGGCATTCAGACAATATTTCTTAATTCAAGCATTTCAGAACATATTTTCATAAGTGTTTAAGACATATGTTTCAGACACAATTTGTCCTGGCATTTAAGACCATATTTGTTCAAGCATTTAATACAATATTTCTCCAGGCATTTAAGACCATATTTGACAATTGTACAGACATTTCAGAGCCATTGGTTTTATTTTTGTTCGACATTTCGAACCAGAATTGTTTGGACATTCCAGACCTTATTTTTTCAGGCCATATTTGTTAATCAGTTCAGACTATATTTGCTCAAGTAATCCGGAACATATTTGTTTGGATCTTATTTGGACATACGTTTCATAGCTTTTTTGACAGACATTTCAGACTATATTTGTTCAGACATTTCATACCATATCTGTTCAAGCACTACTGGTAGTATACAGTGAGTAGTTTGGTTAGTACTGATAAAGAAGGATGTATGCGTTATAAGTCTTCGGGAGCGGCTCCGGACTACTGATAAAGACACCGGAGCCCATGAAAAGTGTGTTTGTATGGCGTTGTTGTTAAACCATTGCATAGAGAGAAAAATTGGATACCGGTATTGCAAATTTGGAAATACTTTTTTCGTATAAATTGAGAGGCCATCAAAAGGACTTTTGGAATTAAACATGGTTGTGTGTGTTTTTACCCTGAACGTCCCTTCGACGGTCTCTCCACAGCGTCTACCACTGAGGGTGGGTTGATCGATGCATCTGGGTGGAGTGGAACGGGGTAGCTCGACGTGTGTGTCTGCCTGTAGAGAATTGATCTATGACCCAGGATTGGTGGCTGACTTAGGATTCGTCTCCGTACGTTTCTTTTCACATTCGTTGCTTGTTTGGTTAGTTGGTGCGGTTGGCGGGGGGGGGGAGGGGGGGGTGTCGCAATGGCCACTGTCCCTGGGTTGCTCCTCAGCATTCCCCGCCTCGGTGATTGATGTGGTTTCAGTTCCTTCCAGTCGCTGGATGAGATCAGCGTAGGCTTTCACCCTGGCCTTTGGACGCCTTCTGCTTTTTTCCTCATCTTGATACTTTTCCTCTTCAATTTGGGTGCCGTCGACATCATGGCAACTTGTCTTTCTGGCTTTATAGTGGAATGGATGAATGCATGGAGGTTGGTCATCTCTGAATATACAGGAAGCGCTGACGTCAGAAAAAACTTGTTGGCTTGTAATCCACAGAGATCGAAAAGAGTTTTGAGATGTCCTTTATGTTAGAATTCGGGGCATTGGCGGCCCTGGGTTGCGTAGAATGTTGGTGATGAGGTTTTTTTTTAGGAAAAGCGAACACGCACTTTCACGTGGTGTGTTTTTGAAAGCAGGTTCCAGTCAGGTATTGATGACGTTGTGTAGTGTCAAGCCGGGGACACTGATGCACTGTTTGAAGACATCTATCCCTAGGCCACGATACTAGGTGGCCATTTTCTCTACGTCTTCCATGGACGGGTCGACATCAAGGTTCTTGTACCACACAAGAAAATTTCAGGGTCGTCATCCTTTTCCGGTTCCACACATGTTGTAGTGAAGCGTATTCCTCGCTAGATAGTTTCTTGTCTTTCAGCGTGTTGTTGAAGGCTGCTTTGGGTGTATTCCTGCTAGACTATCCACGAAGGTGTGAGAAAACGTCCCCTTAAGCAGCTTGCAGTGGTAGGCTTTTACCATTAGTCGCATCTGAAATTAAGCGCCATGTAGTTGCACACGTCTGGCTCTGTTGTGTTTTAATGACGTACTTCAGCGTCGGTCGGTGTGCCAGCCAGGGGTACAAGTAACGTTTCACTATGTTGAAGTCATACCGCCCTGTACTGAACCCTAGGACGGGAAGTTGTGCTAGATACTTCCACAATCTCCATTTCATCACATCAGCATACGGGGGGACAGGGGGAGGGGGGGCCTTAGGTTTACGTTTAGGATAACCTGGTATCTGTGTTGGAATCTAGACGTCTAACGCGGCTAAAACGCTCTCAAATTTCAACAGCATGCGTTGGTAACTCACAGATCTGATCTCGTTCTCGTCTCAATCGGCTTGTAAGGGTCACCGTTGGAGACAAACATCGAAGTTGTTGTAGTTGACACTGACGCTCATCGGTATATGGCGATCGATCCATACGGTTTTACTGGTGGTGGTGTCAGTCTATAAAATCAAAACAGGCCCGGTACAGGAAATACAGATCTTCGTGGGGTATATAGAAGCCATCCTCGGCCAGGACGTCAAAAATCGTAGGGATGTTGTGAAACACATCGCCAGGGTAGGCCTATTGTTCTTGATAGACACGTCACATGTTTTCTCGTGATGGTGTAAATTAAAGGGGCGTTAAAAGTTCTATCCGCACTGGGGGCACTGGTACTAGTGAGCGTACAGGCCCTTGTCATTCATATAGCTGAAGTAGCATTGATGGACGTTGAGAGTCATCGTGGTCGTGGGCAGCAAGAGCGAACGACGTACGCATACAGCCTTTGGAGCCTCGTCCTCGAAAGTGAGTTCGTAGACTTCAATGTTGAGGTGGAATAACGTATCCGCGCGGTCCAGGCCACTGAGGTGTTCCCCACGAAAGTGTTTGGACTCCATCTTAACATCGGTCAAGTACACATAGAAGCAGCGCTGTGCCTGGGTGTCGCAGTCTGTCCGTGGTGTTTGATCTAGGTGGATAGCCAGGCACCGCAAGAAACACAGGTTGTCTTTGTATGGACCGTTTGAGCCGCTCACTACACAGTACTGGCCCTTGTTGCGGAGTAGGTAGTCGGGAAAGACCGTGGTGACAGGGGTTCCTATCATGATGTTTTGTAGATGGTAGATGTAGAGCACGACGTTAGTTACATGCTCTACAAACCATTTCGTGTCAGTAGTCGACACCAGGTCATCGCATCGTACGTCTTGTAAGTATGATTCTCCTCCACAAGCCCCCTCTTCCCAGGGTTGGTGGTCAAGCGTCGAGGGATATCGGCCGTTGACGTGGTTCGTTTGTAAGGAGTAACGACTCCGATACCATCACATTACCCTCTCTTGCAAGCTCACATGACGTCGCATAATAGGGCGCTCCGTCGGATCGGCATCCATCTGGGTATCTCCATGAATGACTCGCCGATGATGTTTTAAATACGCAGACCGGATAAAGAACCGACAACGAACGCCACACACGAACCGTATTGGGCTCACCCGGCTCGTCGTCCTTCTCTGATGTCGGAATAAATTTCTCCACTGGGCAAATGCAACGCCGCAAGTATCGCAGGAGACCATGGGCATCTATCTCGATACACAGGTAGGTAGGTGGGTAGGTAAGTAGGCAGCTAGACAGCAAGGTAGTCAGGTCTAGAATGAACCTAAACTAGCCCAAGTCACCCCTTTTTTAGCAGTTGATCGAACGATTTCCCGCCGCATTGTTCTTAACCGGCTCTAACCAGTTGAAGCGGTTTAAACAGCTCCGATGACCGCTCAACACACCATGAACCCAGCTTTCCTATTGGTCAACAGTCCGATCCGATTGTGAACCTCTCAATCCTTTTTTGACACGAAATCAATCAATGTTATAAGAAAGCATACGAATTATCAATCGATATCGCACTCAGGTCACCCATTATACGTGGCACTCCACGACCGCCATACCCTACTCACTATACAGTTTAAAGAACAACCTTTTGATAGAGTGTGAAGACTTTTTAGCAATACTACAGTTTTCAAGTAAAAACATACGTACGCCTTGTTATGTACTCGTAATGGACCTTCCTTTTGATGTATTACGGAGACTATATAGGAATACTACATGGTTGTTTTGTTATAAAACATACGTAAGCGTGGGTGTGTATGTACTTTTCATGTTTTAATGAATAGTTAAACCACAGTCACATATTGAAAACTCATGTATTTACAAAATGTGCATAGACTTATTAAAATATCTTAAACTGAAACAATGTTTTCAATTAAATGTGATTTCAGAGATTCGGAAGCCGTCGGACGAATTTATGATTTTAGTTTGTTCTATAGATCAGTTGGCTTTACAAAATATTGATTAAGGCTGGTTGGTGGACGTTCAATATAGTGAGTTTATGAGCAAAGACAAGGATTAAGAATTGATTTAATTCAACAAGAGGTAAAATTGTAAGTTTGCAGTAAAGAGGTTTCGTTTGAGCATATCTATGTATCCTATCCATTGGAGCAATGAGCACACCAAGCCTTGTGTCTGTTACAGTATAAGATCAACAGAAGCAAAGTAAACAACACATCTGCATTCTCTGGACTAGGACTTTGTTCTATATACCAATCACTCTTTGATAAGTCAATGAGATCTTTCTGTAAGCTTTAGCTTAATTTAAATTTTTCTTCATTTTGTTCTTGTGTTTTATTTGTTAGAAAAGAGACTCATTGGAATGGCCAGTTCGATAATTTCCACACTAGCAAACAATGCAGTATTACAAATTGAGTATATGGTGCTGTAGTCTGTCTACATGTAATATGAACGGCACTCTACATTCTATAATATTGTGTTTGTGCCATCGAATGTGTTACCATTAATAAACGCTGTACATATTGGATTCAGCTGGGTGTTGGTTGAAAACAATATAAGGTGTAGTTCATTGCACTAAGTCATATGCAGAATGTCTGAAGAATCTAACATCACTGGTAAAGTGTACCTATGTCGCACTTCAAATAAACTAATTTCACATTTCTAATCAATGTCAAATTAACGAATGGCAGAGTTCAAATGGTCTTTTAATATCGACAGAAAGAGGTATTTGAGGAGTTGGAATGATCAACGATTCTGGAGAGGCATTTATAGGGATTATATTTGATCTTAAT
This sequence comes from Mopalia vespertina, assembly GCA_030265115.1. Lineage (NCBI taxonomy): Eukaryota > Metazoa > Mollusca > Polyplacophora > Chitonida > Mopaliidae > Mopalia > Mopalia vespertina. The sequence goes on along the minus strand of JAQQZZ010128143.1, from coordinate 4,871 downwards.
ACCGGAAGTTCAGCATCAACTTACAAATTGATTAACTTGTGAACAACACGCTCTATACACAAGTATAATTAACACCTGCCATGATATATTAACATTGAGCATCCAATAACCTTCACGGTCATTTGGTCGATTTTCTCCATACCTGCTTTGATTACAAATCGGGTTTTCGTTTATCAATAAACTAGTTTGCCATATCAGACCAAACATTTTTTTTCTAAACTGTATTAACTTAATAAATACGTAGTAATCCCAATGACTTACATCACGTACAACAATGATGTAGTATTTATGGTTAAGATGTAAAACATGTACACATATTAAACATTTAAATACTACAATCATTGACTTCAATTTTTAAGTCGTTTCGTAATTGTAAAAGTTTCTTTAATTTGTTCGGGTAACCAGGATGAATATCAGTTGAGTGAATTAGTTGAATAAAAGAGCCTAGTTCACATCTGAATTGAATAAGTAGAATTAAATGAGAAATATCCTGATATAAAGCAGTCGTTTTCTCGGGACTGATGGCTCATGTCTGTCCATTATGACACTGGAAAGAACCTCGCTTTCGGTCTAATGGCAAACCGATAAAGCTGAAATTAATAAGACCTGAGGGATTTTTAAAAGCATCCAGTTTTTATGAATTTCTGAGAATTGATAAATGAAGTCAACCCGCTTATGCTGTTGTCGCTACTGTTATAAACAACGTATAAAATATTTCTTAAAACATTCGGCGTCGCCATCACTTAAATCTGCAAAGCAAGTCCAAGCCTACAAAGCATCGCTGACTATCATTGCAAAAATGATTGCATGAGTCAATTTGGGATTTTCCATTAGGTTGTGTTTTGTTCTTTGCTTAGCGGCATGATGTTTGAAATAGTTAATTAAATAATATTTGACCTAAATAAAGGGTTACTAATGGGAAGTTGAGAAGCGTTTAAATAGTACCACCATTTTAATTAGTGATTTGCTGGAAGAATAACACTCTGTGCGGATGATATGAATAACTTTTCTCTAATATATATAATAATAAAATAATAAGATTGATTGATTTTATTGCAGACCGAAATCCATACAAATACAGTAGTGAATAAGGTAACATAGATAAGCTTTAAAAAAGGAAAGATGACAGAGTAGAAATTACAACTTTAATCATGTTAAACCATGTCCATCGGTAGCGCCATTTGTCAGCAATCAGTAATTCTACTAGAGCACTGGATGACCGCACAGCTTGAATCACAAGATTCCGAGAATATTCCAGTCTTTGAATCAAGGAAGACACAGTTTCTGACAATTTCTCCCAAAATACATGATATTATGGATGACAAACATACCTCTGGCACTACCGCTGTACTTCAAATTCATTAGCCATCAAAATGTTGTGTACAACACTTTCATGTGTCTGAGAATAGTGGTATAAATAGCAATCCACAAACAACAACAATATACATGTGTGTGTGCAGTAGGCTTTACAAAGCCTTCATTTTTAACCAGATTACAGCATTTATAAAACTTGCACAGAGTTCTGTTCGCTCTACCTATCAGCATATGTCAATACGTCATAACACAGAGGTAAACAATTTGAATATCATGACTTTCATGTTACAGATGTCGTGGGATAAACCCGTGGAAATATCAGGCAAGCATTGAAGAGGTTTGGTGAAAGGGCATACTAGACATACTAGACAAGTAAATATAATTAAAAACGACGATGGTGAATGGGTCCTCCCTGTCGAACTTCGTGTGAGAATGCAATGGATGTCTATATCGAAGATCCCCAAATATAGCGAACGATTGAACGTTGGACCAACTTTTTAAGCCGTGTCCAAAATCCACCCTGTCAAAGGCTTTGCTGGCGTTCATAAAGTATATCAAGAATGGACTGCCATTGCATCTACAGCAGTTACGACCTCTTTCAACAAGTAAATAGATGCATTGGTTGGTAGACTGGTTACGTTTAAAGCAAACCTGTACATCAGAGCTGTACACATTAAGTTCGCAGGACTTAAGGACAACAGCCTCTTCTATTTTCGATACAGCTGCAGCATGGTAATATGCCGATAGTTGTCTGAATTGTTTACGTCCCCCCTTTTATTTTTTACAATAGGCGTTATGACAACATGAGTCGTCTCAGGTGGCACGTGACTATGTACAAGCATTGTATAAGAACAAATGTACAAGCAATATAGGAGGTGCATTTTGACCATCAATACCTGGTGGCTTGTTTGTTTGTATTACGTTAACAATGTAATTTATACCACAGGGCGAAACAAATACAACATTAGGTGTGTGACCCATGAAAGCTGATCAAGCACCCATGGCATACTTGTATGACTTTAAGTTTTTATACAATTAAGGATATTTTCAAAGATTTAAGATGTAAGATTTATCAACAAGATTAGGCAAGGACGTACTCACTCTTATTGTTGACACTTTAACTTTAACTCCAGAAATCAACAACGAAATCATCAGACATATTTAAACTGCCTTCGATAAACCAATCTTAAATTAGTTAACCTCAAATGTAGTATTTGTTGTAATTTAGCTAGGTTGGTGTGAATGTTGGGAGCATGGGACTTAAATATTCACCTTAGCTCCAAACAAGTATGTTTCAAGCGTTTGTGTGGGAGAGGAGTGGGGGAGGGAGGTGCTCTTTCGAGATTTGACATTCGACCTAACTTGATATATTCTGTATGCTAATAAAAGCTGGCTTTCTTATGCTATATTTAGGATTATATCACCAAGGTGAAGGAGTGTCGATTATTTCATCAAGGTTTTTTTGCACTTATATTTGCTCCATATTTGTTTCAAACTACACTTATATAAAGTCATTTCAATGGTGTGTCTGAGTGCCAATCAAATGGCTGCCTCGTGCTTTCGGTGGAATGTATGAAATACTTTTTCTGCACTGTATGTGTCAAATGAAATCATTTCCCCTCCGTTATACCATGAATTTGCCTCACAAAACAAGGATATTAACCAAGATGAAACGTACTGTTTTCTAACCAACAATAATCTCTCTTACGGAAAGCCTGTCTCTTTAATTGGTGCTCAGAGATTTAGCAATGTCCTGATATAATAGGGCAATCTATAATATTCACTTCTGTATTAAGAAAACGTCAAAGTTGCTGAATGAGAGACGCATTATTCCAACTCTTTAACCAGCTGCCCGGCCGTCTAATTGATCCCTCAGGCTGATTGAGTACTCGACATCAAAACACTGATACTTTCCTCTGTTGATTTTTCAGTTCCCTGAGTCCTCCTAAACGACACCGATTAGCCTATTGTAGCGGTGCCTTTAACTGACAATTTTAATAGTATATATTGCGCCCTGTTTTGCTTCGTCAGCTGGTCTGGATTCCTACCATTGATTGGTGTCACTGGTGAACATGGTGGTTCTCTTCGCCCGAGAACACGCCGTCCTGTGAGATAAACAACCCGTATTAATAAGACTGGAAACAAACACGCTCTTTACACACCATTAGACTGACAGTGTTAGCCACCACGTATAAACCGAAACGATTCCACGCTGAACAACACCTGGGCGCCAATAACTTTCCAAACTTAATCTTGAGTTCTTCCATTCTCTCGACTTAAACCGATTGTTTTAAGCATTGATACAACGTAACAATGAAACAGCTCCCCAGGGAAGTATATACACAGTTTATAAATGGTCAATGAGTATTCGTGTTCAAGTTACAACGGTGGCTGATAAGGGCCGTATTTTTTAGTCTGTTAGGCCTCCGTTTCGATCGCAAGCACGACCAGATCATTAGCATATATACTCATGGAGGCCAGAACACAAACTGGTGGATTAGAAGTATCAAGTAATTGGCGTCGAACAAAGACAGAATACGGTTAGTTTATAAAACAACCCTCATTGGATACCCATATCACCTGTACGAAATATATTGACTTATTTCTTCTGGGGTTTCAAGTCTCTAGACATAGCACACTATATCTATCGTGCCCGATGTAAAATTTGTCAGCGTGGAGATATTTCATCAACACAATATTGCATGTGTTAATAACACAGCTGCAGAAATAAACAAGGGAACAAGGTGGTCTGTTAGTGAACGATCGGGAAAATACGAAATGCACAAAATTCTGGCAGCAGCACATAGTTAACTGCCACTAGTAATGGAAGAGCTAAGATAACTGATAACTTGCCAATTATCAGTTGTGGTATAAGGTAAATTCAAAGGTGGTTATTGCGTGACGTGCTGGATATTAAAGGTTATATGGATTCACTGGAGCCAAAGGTTATGAGGAAACTTATACAAATTTTATGGGTTTCTTCAACAACTTGTCCAAAATACGACAAGCTGCGTCAGAAACATCCGGGTAATTCTATTTTATAAAGATGTATGATTTCCGGTCTGGAACTTCCACAGGCTGATTCGAACACATTTCTCTTTTAATCTTCAGGACTGAAGTAGGACACTAGTAGTATAGTATGCGTATCTCAGGTCGTATTTATTAGTACATAATAAGGAAGGGTTCAACGTTATCATGTAATAGGCGATACCCACGTTATTATGTACAGCGCACGGATTTTGCTTGCGCTGTACATAATAACGTGGGTATCGTTTTACTACATATAACGTAGGATGTGTGCGTTATTCTATAGTAGAAAATGCGCTGTACATAATAACGTGGGTATCGGATACCCTCGTTATTATGTACAGTACCAGCAAACTCTGGGTTTGTACATCCTAACGTGGGAGTGGGTTATTACATGATAACGTTGAGCCCTTCCTTATGATGTACTAAAGTTCATAGAGGGTAGGGTGTTACAGGTCACCGGGTTGTGGGGTTGTCCTGTGGCGTGAGGGTAGGTGTGTTTTTTTTTGTGTGTGTTGTTGTTGTTGTTG
>JAQQZZ010128132.1:0-14014 GCA_030265115.1 Mopalia vespertina | reverse complement strand
GACACCACTGGCAACAAACGAAGACAAGACGGGACAAATATAGGATAATAACAGGACACAATACAGACACCACAAACAAAATCGGCTTCCTGTTCCCTTTTAGCTCTGAGAGCACCAGGGCAACATGAAGCTCCCTCCAACCACCTGCCAGACATCTTTAGAGATCTTAATCTAGAATTGTATTGGGTAACACAGACATCTCTAGAGATCTTAATCTCGAGTTGTATTGGATGACACAGACATCTCTAGAGATCTTAATCTAGAGTTGTATTGGTAACACAGACATCTCTAGAGATCTTTATCTAGAATTGTATTGGGTAACACAGACATTTTAATCTTGAGTTGTATTGGATGACACAGACATCTCTAGAGATCTTAATCTAGAGTTGTATTGGATGACAGACATCTCTAGAGATGGCTGTAACTTGTAACAATTTATATTTATGTGTTAGCAGCCTTTAATATCATGTTGAAAATCTGTGGTCATTCAGCCACGAGCCTGTACAGTTGGTTAGAGCACTGGCCCAGCTAGAGAAGCCAGTTCCAAAACCCAGTGGAGCCAAGCAAACTTGTTTGTTTCTACATTAGATGTCAGTTTAAATGTGTATATTCAGGCACTTGTCTCTAGTTCATGAGATGATTCATTGATTTTAATTAATCTACATAAAATATATATATATCTATATTTTATTTTGCAAGAATGAAAATTTGCTGATTAGCTCTAGCAAGTCCACCAATTTATATTCAAATATTTGAGAGTAAACACTAGTATACATATATTTTAAATAAATGAAGAGAGAAAACTTTGCCTGCCTCCACTGGAATTCGAACCCGGGACAATTGGGTTACAGGTCCAACACTACTGACTGAGCTACATGTATAGAGGCATATATATACATTTTCAATAACTGAGAGAGAAAAATGTGCTTGCCTTCACCAGGATTTGAAGCCGGGACCTTTGGGTTACATATATATATTCTCCCCTTCTATTAGGTATCCATATATATACATGTTTATAGAGACTGGTGTACTGCCATGAGGGTTAATTATTGCCTGCCTACATGTAATTGTTGTAATTGAGCACATTATGTCCAGAGCTTGAAAATCCAGTACTTCCATTTATAATGTCAGTTTGTGTTTATCATTGGATCATTAGCATACATTATCTTATTTAGTCCCCATCTCATTTGATTTGATTCGTGTCAACGGTATCTTGTATGCAAGGGCTTAGGTAGAGGGGTGTCCACTCCTCATTTGATTGGATTCACGTCATCATTTGGTTGATTGATTGATTGATTGGTGTTTTACGCCTTGCTTAAGGCTATTTCTTTTATATGACGGCAATGTATTCCAACAATAATTAACACTGGGACAACCAAGATGTGAAGTGTTTTCATAATGTTGGAAAGTTAATTTTCCTCCAGTACTAAGTAAAGATGGTAGTGCTACTCTTCAAAGAAACTGCCCTTAGCCAGAGGGCCATTCGTCCTTTGGACACCCTGAACTGAACAATTGCCTGAACAATTTAAGAAGCTTAAACAAGCAGGAGATAGGGAAACTGTAAATTGCATAAAAATGAAGTAAAATGGGTCACACGATAGTTTTGATTTCTTGCTAAGCCCCTGCTTGTGTTAGGACACATCAAGAGTAGATTTCTTTGTATCTGTGACCACAAATTCAAGTTTCAGTTGTGTAAATTAATTTGTGTTTGAATGAGTAATGTCTGGATCTGTTGGCGTGAATTTGTTGTGCTTGGATCTATAGTATGTGTTTTTGGGGTGTCCAGATGAATCGGTGTGAATTTGTTGTGCTAAGATCTATAGTATGTGTTTTTGGGGTGTCTGGATGAATCGGTGTGAATTTGTTGTGCTTGGATCTATAGTATGTGTTTTTGGGGTGTCCGGATGAATCGGTGTGAATTTGTTGGGCTTGGATCTATAGTCTGGGGTGTCCGGATGAATCGGTGTGAATTTGTTGTGCTTGGATCTATAGTATGTGTTTTTGGGGTGTCTGGATGAATCTGTGTGAATTTGTTGTGCTTGGATCTATAGTATGTGTTTTTGGGGTGTCTGGATGAATCGGTGTGAATTTGTTGTGCTTGGATCTATAGTCTGGATGAATCGGTGTGAATTTGTTGTGCTTGGATCTATAGTATGGGGTGTCTGGATGAATCAGTGTGAATTTGTTATGCTTGGATCTATAGTATGTGCTTTTGGGGTGTCTGGATGAATCGGTGTGAATTTGTTGTGCTTGGATCTATAGTCTGGATGAATCGGTGTGAATGTTTTTTAACTGTTGTGAAGTGTATGTAACCCTTCTTGGCCTGGGTGTGTCAACATAGTGATTGTGAAGATCTTTATTTATACCCTATTTTTCTTATTTCCTGTACAATATAATGTCTGCTGCAGCCTTGCCCGACAGTCCTGATCCCATCCAGAAGAAAACGCCACTAAACAGAGACACAAAGCGTACAATGCCACCCGCACCATCAGTATTGTCAGCGAGCAAGCCATAAGCCACTAAGATCCAAGCACCTGCAATGAGTTTAAAGTAAACAGTAATCAAAATATTTTAAGTGGATGCTTCTTTTACTTTATTTATCTTTATTTCTCATGCACTCAGGGGTATTTCACTAGATACATGTATTTGTGATGTAAACTGGGTTCAACCAGGAGCTGATTAGTTGATTGATTGGTGATTTACACCGTGCTTAATTGATGTATCTCACATATATGACAGTGGTGTGTTTCAACAATAATTTACACTAGCAAAACCAAGTGTTGCCATAATGTTGGAAAGTTATTTTCCTCTGTTGCTAAGTAAAGACAGCACTGCTACAGTTCAAACAAACTTCCCTTAGCCAGAGGGCACCTGTGACTGACTAATGATGATTAAATGAATGACTGAATGAATCACTTTATTTATAATGGAAGGTACATCAACAATATATAATCAAACAGTAGTAGTGTTTATATATACCGAGCCCACACAGGCTTATCGTCCACTCTTAACAGTATATTGTTGTAAAAGATCACAGGTTATGACTTATGTATAATTTATCTTTACGCTTACAAAAACTAATTTTGATATAATGGCAGATTTTCCTGATATATTTTTCAAACAAAACTTTAAATTTTTCACCTATGGAGATGTAATCATCAAATACTGTGTTGTCAAACAATTGAATTCCACTATTTGCCACTATTTTGGCATAACAGACAAATTCTGTCCTCTAACATTTCACCTCGGTATCTACCAACTTCTACATGTAGAGGTAAAATTCCACATCTGAACTGAACAACAAGAGATCTTTGAAAGCGAGATAAGTTATATAGGAGGTATATAATGTGTCATCTACCCAGTCATCCTATTCTTGTGGCTACAACTACAGTGTAGCATCTTAACCCAATTTAATACTGATCAATATTTCTCCACAGATTATATTTTTTTGTTGAAACAATGATGTTTATTTTATGTCAGAATTTTTAATATCAGTTTCAAAAGAAAGAAAATTAAAAAATATTAAAACTAAATGTTTTTTCTTTACTGTGGGTCTAACTGAGGGTTGTATTTGTTTGTATTTAATACCTGCAATGAATGAAGCCGCTGTATGTCCAATGACAATTGCCTTCTCGACGGTAGACAGGGGAGCTTGTGACCATATTGTTTGAAATTTGTACATCATCAATGAAAAAAACACAACCCCAACCACACCACAAAGTATCGCAAGGATTTCAAAAGCTTGAACAGCACGGATCCAGTCTGTAATGAGAAAAAAAACCAAGTGTTTGTGTTGTGAATGTTAAGCACGGCACACTGAGGTTACTAACCAGCAGCTCACTGATTAGTGTTTAACGCCATGCCAAGGAAAATTTCACTTATTATTATATGATGGCGAAATCCTCCCACACCCAATAAATAGATGCAAAAACCATAAACTGATTGGGGTTAAAGGTCATACATACTTAATGTTAATTCGCTCATAAACCAGGACGCTCCCTCCTAACAGATAAGCTTCTTCCTTAGATCCGCCAGTCAAACTGTAAGCATGGGCTTTCATCCTCATGAGATACACGTATTTTGTAGAAAGTCTGTCCAGTTACTTTTCTGGTTGGTCAATTTTCTAGTAAAACAACCAATGAATGTAAAATGTTGTCTTACATGTTCTTGTGGCATAGGATCACAGCACCAGTCTCGTTTTTGGTCAAGGGAGGCCACTCGCAATATTTGTGGACACTTTTAGCAACGTCACAAGATTTACTTCTTTAAACTTCTTCAGAAGAGCTCCAGTAACGCGTTTTCCACCTTTAAGGCACGTTTCTGATCTACATTCCTTTCGCTACTACAGTGCATAGATCTTTCCAGAAAATTGGAGAATGCATCTCTAGAAACACCGCTGGGCTTGTTCATAATAATGAGTTCTAAAAAAGTCAACAGACATGCAAACCTGACCGATTTACCAAAATGCAATCGAGAGAAACTAAAAACTAGCAAAAAACTACTTAACAATTAAATATGGATTATGCGGTGATCAAACAAAGTTAACACAGGCTGCGTCAAAATTTACAAACACAACAGCAATGTCATAAATTCATAATAAAAATTTCCGCATAGAATTCAAATTGATAGACAAGCTAGTGATCACAAAAATGTAACTAAAACGTTTCATCTGCAGAACATCTTGTAAGTTCACACCAAATCATAACGTCTCCAGTTTTGAAATTGACATTTGTGCACATAGGCCTACGTAATGGAAATCAAGCCCATACATCTAGATTCAGACTGTTCAGAAATATATTAGTGTTTCCGGTAACCCGACCGACCCTAAAAATTTTCCACTAAATTCTAGATATTAATCGTTTTTATCAGTAATTATTCTTGACAATCGTACTTCTGTTGAATTAGCGTAAGACTTTACTAATATGCTATAAATATCTTCTTGAACAATTCGTCAAGAATGGTTTTCTAGTTTATAAACCTTTTCTGACTTCGAAAAGTGATTGGGCAGATACGAAAGTTACCTCGTCAACTGTGGTGAAACAATATGGAGTATTCAATAACTGACGCATGTGGTTTTAGAGAGTAGCTTCTTTGTGTATCCTCGCTAGAACTGATTATATAGATAATTAGCATTTTGATATTGAATCTAGAGAACTATCAAACAAACTTAAAGTTGTTTTAAAGTAAATAGTTACGGTCATGTTGTCTAGCTGAATTTAATCACTCTTTTTCAATATATATATGCATGCGCATTATAACCGAGAAAGCAATCTCCTGCAATACCCACGACAAAGATCGGAAATGACGGTTACCAAGACTGTATGCCACTATAGGCACTTATGAACCCAATTTTGAGGCCGGGAGCTGCCTAGAAGGATTTATTTTACAACCGGACCGAAGTTACTGCTACTTTCCTTCCAGAGTAATGAGGCACCTCATTATGTTGTTAAAACCTGACATATAACATGACCAAAAGAAAATGGGGATGGTAAGACATAATTTCCGTCTATCTTCAATGTATATTATCCTAATAGCTTTGTTGTTAGTTTGTTTGTTTGGGGTTTAATGTCATATTCAAGGGTATTTCACTTATATGATGACAGACTCTCCACTTCACACTGTTCCTTGCCTCATTACGGTGAAAAACCGTGAGGAAAACTTGTAAAAAAACACCCCCTCTATTACCGGAGCCACATCGAATGACTCACTCATATACCTGATGGTTGACAGACGGATTGGATCCTGTATCCTAATAGCAGCCAAACATAACATATTGCGTCATTAAACAAGGCACCATTGTGTAATAAGACTATATGAGATACAGAACGCTGCATCTACCAGATCCAGGTACCGACGGTCATTAGCGTAATACGGTATGTAATACTGGCAACTACGTGTCTGCCTGTGCTTTAGACCTATTTATCGGCCAAATCTAGAGAAAATATTCATTTCGATAATGATAAATCACACATTTAACTTTGTTTCCTCAAAACTTTGTACTCGCAGTCGTTTTTAGGTTCTATCCTGATGATAGATGAACATTGTTTCTTCAATGTTTGTACTCACCTGTCATAAAAGCCGTTGGAAGTTCCCATATGTTGGTGTTGATGTCGTCAAAACGAAACTCATGGCCTAAGCCTAACTGCCAGTATGGGAGGGCGATCGCCACAATTTGCACAATTATCGCCAAAACCAAAACAACTCCAGCTATTATAGTAGCAACGAAGCTCGCATCGCTAGCATGGTCTGAACTTTCCCTTCTGTATACCGTACTCGTCATAACTTATTTTTTAAACACTCCACACTTATTAACAGATTGTTTTCAACTTATACAGCGCAGAGGTAACTTCCTCGACAGCAAGACTTTTCTCCACAGCGCCCTCTATCTATTAATAGGCATGCACACTGGCTGCAGAGTTATGTACCCTTCCACTAGAAGCAGATCGAGTTTATCTCTGATAGTGGTGTAAATAGTATAGGTCATTATCATGGGTCATTATAGGTCTATCATGCCATATGCACCCTAATTTCCAAGTTATCCTGGTACCGGTATGCATGAACTTCGTACAATGGTTATGGGTCTTTTTTTGTTTGAGTGTTTTGCTTGTGCGTGATTCTGTGCGAGCTTCAGTTCGATAAATCTTATTTTTTATTCCGGGTTTCTTAATTTTAGAGTTAGGCCTACACAGGGGTTTATTTATTTGTGCATCGGGGATGTACTTTATTGAAACACAGATTTAATTGTTTTGTTCTGTTCTGTTTTGTTATTTTTTTTAATTTCATTTTTCTTGTTTTTTATTTAATTTGTTTTTAGAATTGATGAGAAAGCGATAATTGTTTGAAATATGCTGCCAAATATTGGGCAGATTTATTTGTTACTCAGTAAATAAGCCTTCGAAGAAATGTACAAACTTTCACCATGACAGGCCTATAAGAAACAGTTCCATATAACATTTGACTAATCTAATTTTACTACGATAACTTCTGATGCATCCATACTCGGCGATCAGTATAGCTCAAAGACTTAAAAAGTATAATCAACGAGGTCGACCTTTTAAGTTACATTTATAGTGACGATAATGCCATTTTTTTAATGGCACATAAACAAAAATACTGGGCTATTCCCACTTAATTGTGACATACAGTGCAACGACGAAAAATAATGAGTTATAGCCACTTTTTTTTAAATAAAAGTGTTTGACTTGTAGGCCCCACGTGTTACTCTGCCGGTGATGAGAGACCTTTGGGAGTCTGGATAATGTAAGATGGCCAGACAAGTTTTAGATTGAAGGTTTGTTTGAAACGGGAAAGAATAGTCTTTCGTTGTGTAACCATCAAATAGGCCTACCAACGCAGACTGCAACTTTTGGATAAAAGTCACGAGACAGCTAGAGCTCTACTTTTAGCCAGTAACTTATGAAAAAATCCAGTTGCTTAAAAATTGGAAAAGATGCAATATGGGTCAACATGAACTGGATCTATAGTTTGAAACTATTAAAATAAAGGGTATTTTACTTAGACTCGTGGCACTCAAGATTGTGCATCAGATGCAATCTTATGCCATATACATGTTTGTTTAGAGCTGTGTTTTCAGTGCTGTGGTTGGGGGGAGCTGCATGTTGCCCTGGTGCTTGCAGAGCTAAAGGGGAAACAGGCAGCCGATCTGTTTGTGGTGTCTGAATTGCGTCCTGTTATTGTCTTTGTTTGTTGCCAGTGGTGTCGTGGGTGGTTTCCGTCACACATTGGGCTGGCACATCGTCAAATAAGTGAAATACCCTTGAGTACGACGTTAAACCCCATCAAACAAACAACCAGTGCTGGCATTGCTATAGACCCTACACAGATTCATTTATTTTAATGTAAACAAGCCATAGTTTTGACCCAGTTATTACAGGTCAGTCAATTGTTCATTTGTAACACGTTTACATACTGAATGTTCTAAAAAAAAATTGATGACCCAATTATCAACGGTCAGTCACTTGTTTACTTACTACCATTGTTTTAGTAGTTTCCCTGAGATTATTGTTTTGAAATCTTTTGATTAGACAAAATTAGGTTTTCCAGAGTGTTCTATGTGATGTTATTCTAAAATTATATCTGGAAACTTCTGCATCTCCCTATATAAGTGAGGTCGATTGTATAATTTTGGATTAGTCACAAGCCAGTCACTACTCAGTCAAGAGTGTTCATCCAGCCAAGCCAACGGATATAGAGTAAACTGATCAAATGGCTATATATTGTTATGCATTAGGACAGTGTTTATATAATATTTCATTAAAGTCTGAACCTAGTCTGGATATCTCTGTTAAGAAATTATATCGGATCTGGGATACCTGTCAAGGACTTTGTTATTCCTGTTGTGGATAAATTATTAGTGATACTTGTCACTTTGAGGATATGATGATCACCCTGATGTGGATATGATCGAAACAATTCCGTGTATTATGACATAGAACTGTGTATTATTGTAGGATTTACACTGTAGACTTCGAAGGAGTTGCAGATTGTCATAACAGACCGCTTTATGAGGTCGACGGACTTGGACTCAACTATCAGGCAGGTATATACGCTGATCCATTGTATGCTATATTGTCTCTTACCTTTGATTGTATTTCTTATTGTATTTCTGCCATTGAATACTATACTGTATATCACTGCTATTGTTGTTGTTATTTTACAATAAATATTGAAAATAAATAAAATCGCTGATTGTTTTCTCTCTTTGGTTTCTACCGTAACATAAATTGGGGGCTTGTCCGGAAATTGAGCGGACATTTTATAACACGCTATACTTTTAAACTTTCTCTTTTTAGAGTTTGTTCATATCAGCGATTTTATTTACACTGGAAGGTCTTAAAGCAGAAGCGTTTATGAAAGTGGACTATAAAGCGGTCCTTATGGAAGAGCGATATGCAGAATATAGTTGCTAAGCATTTACTAGAATGTGAAGAGTTTGATGAGTCTGCATTAGACACTTATGTATCTGAAAGTCAAGTAGCTTATGTTAGCCAGATAGAGCTTAGAAAGATAGAAATGCAAGAAAACCTAGAATTGAAGAAATTCGAATTAGATAGAGAAAGGAAATTGAATTGAGGAAATTAGAATTAGATACAGAAAGGGAAAAGGAAGAAAGAGAAAGGCGAATTGAGTTGAGAAAATTCGAAATAGAGAAAGTCGCGAAATGATTGAAATAAAGAAGCTAGAGTAAGATATTTTAAATATGAGTGCTTCCACATCTCAAATTGATGTTACTAAATACATTGAATTAGTTCCAATCTTCCAAGAAAAAGATGTAAATATTTTCTTCACTTTGGGAAAATAGCTGTACATTTGGGTTGGCCTAAAGAATTTTGGACTCTGCTATTACAGCGTGTGTTACTTGGCGAAGCTAGGGACATTTACATTGAGTTATCAGTAGGGCAGTCTGGTAATTATGACTTTGTTAAAGATATAATTCTTAAAGGTTATGAGTTAGTTCCGGAGGCTTATCGTCAGAGGTTCCGTAATTCGGAAACGGGTAGAGATCAGACTTATGTAGAATTTACTAGGGTGAAGGAGCAATTATTTGATCGCCGGTGTTCATCACATAAGGTAGATAAAGACCATGAGAAGTAACGTCAGTTATGCTATACGTCAGAAATGCTAAACCTTTTATTGATGAACAGAAAGCTGATACACTAGATATTGCAGCTAGGTTAGCTGATGATTATTCTTGGACACACAATGTTTCATTCACCAAACGAAGCCAGTCTTTTACATATAGAAATAATCAACAGTCTGCTTACAAAGGAAATTATTCGCCGACTAACACTACTGGTCAGAATCCATATACCAACAAACCACCTGCTGATTATAAATCAAACAGTCCGACAAAAACGAACACTGACAGGCAGTTTAACAAAGTATTTTGTAAATTCTGCAAGAAGTCTGGGCATGTTTTATCGAAATGTTGGCATTTGAAAAGAAAAGGAAAAGAACAGAATAATTATAAGCCTACAGGTTTATGTATTACACCAAATAAGCCTATGTCAGTTATTCAGCTAGGTCAGGTACAAGAAAGTGGTCTGAAAAATAAGTCCCCTTTGTGTAATAACTCTAAGGTTAAGACTAATTCACCACAGAATGAGATTATGGAGTTGTTGTGGCCATTTATACATAGTGGTTTAGTGTCACTTTCAAGTGATTTTGTGTAAGCTACCCCTCTTAAGATTTTGAGAGATACTGGTGCCTCTCAGCCTCTTGTACTTGCGGATAATTTGCCATTTTCAGAAAGTTCGTTTTCTGGTTTTAATGTACTTATTAAAGGTGTAGATTCAAGTGATTATGTCACTGTACCACTCGATGATGTTCAATTGTCATCAGATCTAGTGTCTGGGCCTGTAAGGCTAGGTGTTAGACAGGCTTTACCATTTGAGGAATTAATTTACTATTAGGTAATGATCTTGCTGGGGATAGGGTTATTATTAATCTGCTTGTGACGGATAAGCCTTGTTTAGACCAGACTGCTGATCCAATTGAGAACGAGTTACCAGATTTGTTTCCTGCTAGTGTAGTTACTAGAGCTATGTGAAAGAAAACTAGTGATAGTCAAAATATTACTATGTGCCATAAGAACAAGGTAGATTTGAGTGATAGTTCCTTAACGCAGTTGTTCTCAGCTTATAGCTGAACAACATAAAGACCCAGACATTTTATTATTTTTGAGAGGGCTTTACAAGATAGTGAGATGTCAGAAGATCCTGTTTGTTATTATACAAACTCTGGCATACTCATGAGAAAGTGGAGACCACCTGGTGCTTATGTAGATGATGTTTGGTTGGTTAAATATCAGATTGTTATTCCTAAGCGTTATCGTATGGATATAGTACGAATTGCGCATCAGACGCCATTAGCAGGTCACTTGGGTATTAACAAGACTTACCACAAAATGCTCAATCATTTTTATTGGCCTGGTATTAGGCAAGATGTGGTAGAATTTTGTAGGTCTTGTCATACATGCCAGGTTGTAGGAGAGCCTAATAAAGCCATACCTAGAGCACCTTTACAGCCAATTGCAGCAACTGGCGAGCCATTCAGTAGAATTTTGACAGACAGTGTTGAACCTTTACCTAAGACAAAATCTAGAAAATCATTAGAGGTTAGAGATTTTGGTCTTTATATTATAGATAAGACGTTAAGTGATCCTAACTATGTTGTCAAAACTCCTGATCAGCGCAAATCGCAAGAGTTATCTCCTGTTAATAGAAATCAATAATTAATCTGGGCCCACCACCACAGAATAGAAAATACTGGGCCCACCACCACAACATAAATAAAATATTAAAGTAGTCTGGGCTCACCACCATAGAATAAATAATACTGGGCTCACCGCCACAGCATAAATAACATAGTAAACTCATCTAGCCCAGAGGTCCGCCGTTCCTAGTCTACAAAGGATGCTGTTCAAACAACCTTTGGATGTACTAAATGTAGAGAAGGCTGGTCCCTTATCTACTTATCGACCCTCGGGTATATGAGTTACATGTAGTCACACGATGTGTGGCTCCGACAATCGTGTGGGTGTTTTTTTACGATTTTTTCCTCCCAGTTTTCCATCGTAATCAGGCAAGGAACAGTGTGAAGTGGACAATCCGTCGTCGTATAACTGAAATACCGTTGAGTAAGACGTTAAACCTCAATCAAAAAAACAAACAAACCTAAACCATGAACAAGTAAATCCCTTGTGTCTGAGACGGTTGCTCTCGCAAAACGCTTTGACGCCTTGGAAGGGATGGAGGTAGACATCAGACCTCCTCCCTATACATCTCGCTCACCACCACCCTCTGTTAAAAGCCAACAGAACACATATTGCTGATGGCTCGCCAGAATACAAAACTCGACATTCATTTTTATAAATGATTGTAAACAACCATAATTTGTGTAAAATAGTTTTAAAGATATTTAGAACCATATCATTTTTACAACGGAAATGAAAGTCTTTGATGTTAAATATATTTGGAGAGTTTGACACTTTAGTCTGTCCAATTCAGTTCTTTTCACTCATAAACATCTAACCATATAATTTTTTCAACTGAAAATAAAGTCGTTGGTGGTAAATATATTTGGGGATTTTGTCCTCTTCAGTCCTTTTCATTAATAAAACTTCATAATTTTATTTGATTGTATATAATTTTAATAAACAGTTTTAACTGTAATATTTGCAATTTTTAGATCAAAAATGAAAATGTTGTGTCTGTCTTTTCGGTTCGATTTGTTGTTCTTTGTGATTTTCAGTGCCAGGAGTGCTATCAGTTGAACTTATCTTAGTTATTATAGAAATTTAAATGTTAAAAATAAGCCTGCCGTCTGATATAATATTTGCTCTTAATTTGTCGCCTTAATAGGTATTTTTCAAAAAAGAAAGTATGGTTTTGGTTTTCAACCATTGCTACTCTGTAAATATATGAGAGTGTAAGTCGCTGTTCGACTGACTTTTGACAATCTCATTGCCGGGGAAACTCTTCCTGATCAAATGTCTCGCCTTTGGCGTTTGCCTTGCTGAGTCTAAACTTGCACAGATTATGATCTCGTATAGCCTGTCAGTTGAATATACAATTGGTGAAAAGAATTCTGCATATGGGCCAAAAAAAAACATGTAAATAACGATAAAGACAACTTCCGACACATTCTGTCAAATACACCAAAAACAATGAATACAGGAGTGAATATGCATAACACTAATTCTTATCAATTTTCTTACCACTTAGATATTTTTTTTATGTACATACAGTTTGAACGCGCAAATAAATCTTCAAAATTAAAGTCCATTTGTCTTTACCGTTAGAGAGGCAAAACTGTATTAAAAATGTTTTTATTATCAACAAAAACCATTTAACTAGATTTAATTAGTTGAATTCATTAAACGATTGTTAACAAGTGAGCCAAGAAATATTTAAACTAAAAATTAGTAACTGTAACGAAACAAAACAAAAAATATCGCATTTAATACAGTATGTCTTTACCGTTATCACTTCTTCAAAAAAGTTACAACCCTTCAGAAATTGGATAAAAGATGCCCCTGTAGGCCTTCCTAGAATCCCCATGATACAAAGCAGCCATTGTGTTGCTAGGATGCCTAATACCACGCCTGAAATCGACAGCTATTATGCAGTATGCTTTTTAGCTAGAGGATCCAGAAAATGAACATCTTATGTTGGAAGAGTAATCAAAACAGATGGAGAGGTTGCAGATATAAAGTTTGTAGAAAGGAAATGCAGAAGATCTTTACCAGTTTAACTGGCGAAGGATAGATTATATTAGCACCGTTAACACAACTTTCATATTACAGACGATTGAGTTTGCTGGTCCACCCCCATGCACAGTGCCCTCTGGCTAAGGGAGATTGTTTGAAGAGTAACAATGCTGTCTTTACTTAGCACTGGACTGGAAAAAAGTTATAATGGAAATAATAATGGAAATGCTTCACATCTTCACATGCTAGTGTCAATTTTGTTGGAATACACTGCCGTCATATCAGTGAAATACCCTTAAGCACGGTGTAAAACACGAATCATTCAATGAAACCCATTCACAGTGAATGACACTCTGTATTCAGTATAAACCTATACTGGATATACTAGATGTCTACGTTATTAAAGAGAGTTATACCTTGAACTGGATGTCAAGTTTGTTTGTTGGGATCTTTATCTCTTGTACCTTAATGTTATTTTTGGTTTGTGATTATAAAGCAAAACAAATACAAAAAGTAGAACTAACTTAGTTCAGGTATTTCACGTTACTAGACGTTTCAAATGCAAATTCATATTAAGTTTTTATTTGTTGATGGTTGTAGGGTACATTTCACTCGCTCAGAAGTGTTTTTGTAACATAATGTGGCCTGCTATTAACAGTGACTGCCAACAGCATCATTATTTCTTCACCGTTATTAGGTTGGTCATTACCGTTACTCGGTTAACGGTAAAGACAGACAATGAAATTTTATTGTCCACCACTACTATAGTAGGGGGGGGGGGAC
>JAQQZZ010128121.1:0-14015 GCA_030265115.1 Mopalia vespertina | reverse complement strand
CCATAAGTTAATTAAGGATATAGGAGAGAATAATGCAACGTAAATACATATTTGTTGTCAATAGAGTGCTTGGTGTGGCTTTTGATACCAGTTTTTGTAGCATTTTTTTGCTAATAAATTCAGTTTGTGACTTCCAATTCAGCTTTTCGTTTATTAATATTCCGAGACACTTAAATTATTTAACTCTTTGAACTTCATTATTACTGATGTTTATAGATGGCCGGTTTGTGCTTTATTGGCTCTCAATCAAGGCTCCTTGCAAGCATGTTTGTGGCCTCTCAATAAACAACAGTTCATACGTTTATTTGATATGTTATAACCAAGGCCATTAGGCAGTGGTATATCTATCAAGGTCATTATTTTGTAGCGTTTTAATTAAGACCATCAGCTTGTGGTATCTCAATCAAGACCTTTATTTCGTGGTCTCTCAATTAAGACCTATGGATCGTGGTCTCTCAATCAAGACCTTTAGATCGTGGTCTCTCAATTAAGACCTCTGGATCGTGGTCTCTCAATTAAGACCTCTGGATCGTGGTCTCTCAATCAAGACCTTTAGATCGTGATCTCTCAATTAAGACCTCTGGGTCGTGGTCTCTCAATCCAGATCTTTAGATCGTGGTTTCTCAATTAAGACATCTGGATCGTGGTCTCTCATTCAGGACTTAATAACTCGTGGTCTCTCGTAAGACTTTTAGCCTACGACCTTCCAATTGATACCATTAGTTTAAAGCGTGTCCCCTTAAGGAACATAGTTTGTGGTCTCATAATCAAGGCCAATAGTCTGAGGCATTTTAATCAAGTTCATTAGTATGTGACTTCTCAATCAAAGTAATTAGTTTGTGACACCTTAGTCAAGGTCATTAGTTTGTTGCTTTTCCATCAAGGTCATTAGGTTGTGCCTCCTTAACCAATGTCATGACTTCTTAATGAAGGTCAGTTGTTTGTGACTTCTTAACCAAGGTCAGTAATTTGTGACTTCTTAACTAAGGTCAGTAGTTTGTGACTTCTCAATCAAGGTCATTAGTTTGTGATTTCTTAATCAAGGTCAGTTGTTTGTGACTTCTTAACCAAGGTCGGTAGTTTCTGACTTCTAAACCAAGGTCAGTAGTTTGTGACTTCTCAATCAATGTCATTACTTTCTGACTTCTCAATCAAGGTCATTAGTTTGTGATTTCTTAATCAAGGTCAGTTGTTTGTGACTTCTTAACCAGGGTCAGTAGTTTCTGACTTCTCAACCGAGGTCAGTAGTTTGTGACTTCTCAATCAATGTCATTACTTTCTGACGTCTTAACCAAGGTCAGTAGTTTGTGACTTCTCAATCAAGGCCATTAGTTTGTGACTTCTCAACCAAGGTCAGTAGTTTGTGACTTCTCAATCAAGGTCATTAGTTTGTGACTTTTCAATCAATGTCATTACTTTCTGACGTCTTAACCAAGGTCAGTAGTTTGTGACTTCTCAATCAAGGTCATTAGTTTGTGACTTCTCAAACAAGGTCATTAGTTTGTGACTTCTCAATCAAGTTTATTAGTTTGTGACTCCTCAATAAAATCCAATAACAGGCTACCAACCAATGTCATAGGTGAATAGCTTCTGAATTGAGGCCTTTACTTTGCGGTTCCCTAATCAAGTCCATCGGGCTGTGGCCTGTCAATTGAACTGCATGTTTGATTATTTAAGTGATAAAAAAATAACAAAAGCTTTAAAATGTTACATTTATCACTAATCAAATGTTTCAATTGATTTTGTCTTCACAGAGTTCCGAGCAATACGATCCAGTGTCGAGGACAAAAGTCATTTCAGGTAGGCCAACCTATGTACTGCACCATTCCAAATGATAAAACGGTTCGACAAACTACGGAAAATAAACTTAAAAACTAAATAAAAAATTATATGTATTTCGTGCTTTTTCAAATGTTAAAAAATACTTGATGCATTTGTGCAGCAAAAACAAGTTGTGTTTTATCTCACGTAACTAACCCCCAACATATAGGAAATGTCTTAGATATACGCGCTTATTCCAAAACCAAACGCTCTGTACTCAAACATGTAATATCTGGAGCGAAAACATTAAGATTGGTTCGCTGTATTGGAAATGTTGCCGAAATGAAAGAGTGACTCACTGGAGTGAAAATATCGAAATGTGATGTTATTATTGTTCACAAGATAAGCACGCCTTTAATTGGTCACGACACAAAAAAAAACTCGATTGCAATGTGACTGCGTATAGAAATGATTCAAAGTTGATATCTGTTTGAACAAATGGCCGCTGGTAATCAATAAGTGACAAGGTGGCATCGATGCTCGGTAGGAAAGGGGGGGGGAGGGGGCATTGTTTAGGTTTAGATGTGTTTATTTTATTACAATACTGGAGAAGTCTTAAGGTGCCCTTGATGCCCCGGCGCTGGATTTACTCTACTATCTTGTGTATATTTGGTTACCATACTGAATAAGTCACTAAGTGATTTTGCACTTCTTACTTTTGTATATTTGTTAACAGTACTGAAGAAGTCACTGGGTGCCCTAAATGCCCCTGGAGGTCGGTATCTTACCGTGGATAATCTACACCAGGTGCTTCAGCCATTCGGCCTGAATGAAGATGGTGATATAGTTGATCTGATCCGAGCCGCTCATCTCACTGGTGAGCCCAATACATTAACTATCCTTCAGTTCCAGACAGATTTACTCTTTTTCAGTTCAGTTGGTTTGATTTGTGTTTACTGTGAAGCTTAAGGGAGTTTCACTTTAATGGCGACGATGTACTGAAGATTATATAAAGAAATAAAATGATGTGATTTGAAGGGCCGCGAAATCCATTTTCAAACACAAATGGCGACAATGTATTCCATCAACAGACACGCAGCTACAACCAAAAAATGTGAAGTTTTTGCTTTGTTGGAAAGTTTATGTTCCTCCAATGCTAAGTAGAGATGGCATGACTATACTTGAACTAGTTCCCATTCTTGGCCAGAGAGAGTTTACTGTAGTAACATTAGCATGCCAATTTGTCAGAAAAACACGAGAGTTTACTGTAGTAACATTAGCATGCCAATTTGTCAGAAACACTATACAGTTTTACGTAAAATTGGGCTTATCAGTGTTGCTTATGGTTTTTCCATTTGATAACAAGATGAGTGACGGCAGAGTCTTTACATCTTACAATTGTTTTTTCTATTGTTCGATTATGTTTTTTCACAGATGACGGCAAAATTAACTTCAACGAATTTGACAAAGTTCTTCAGAAGCAGCTAGAGAGTCTAGATGAGCCTATTGAAGATTGTGTGAGAAATGCCTTTGACTTGCTAGATTATGATAAAAATGGCTACATCACAATACCAGAGCTTTTTCACTTGTTTGGAGAGGTCGGGGAGAATTGGACAGACTCGGACTTGTATGAGGTGGTTAAAGCGGGGGACATTGACGGAGATGGCCGACTGGATCTGGAAGGTATCGTTAGACTCCATTGGCCTCAGTTTGTTTGTGTGTCTGTTTATGTGTATGTTGTTGCTGTTTTTTGGTGTGGGGTAGGGGGGTCTGGGAGGGGGGGGGGGGGTAAACGCCGCACTTAAAGGTAACTCATATGACGGGGTGGCAGAAGAAAGTGTGAAGAAAACCCCCATCGACGCCACAAAAAAGAAAGACAAGACAGGACAATCACAAGACGATATACAAAATTATTACAAACAGATCGGCTTTATGATCCCCTTAGTACGGAGAGCACCATGGCAACAGGAAGCTCCCGACCAATCGCAGGACCATTGCGCTGATCTTTGAGAATTTATCTTATCTTCTAGAATTTATTATTCTATTAACTGTGTTTTCAACGAATCTAGTTGTACAAGAGACATGTTCGTCTTTCTAGTTTCTATGACTATTCGTCTGTCACCCACTCTCGCCGCGTATCAGTCTTTTCTTACCTTTATTATAATTCTATCCTCACATATTATCATACATCACCAAAACGGCATTTCAACAGATATGTCTTTCTGATTTTCTCGGAATCTTACTTTGGATGGTATTCATTGAACGGCTAGAAAACCCAGATATCGAGAAAGAGAAATTGTCGTTTCAGCTTGAAAGACAGAGCCTGTATCTTTTTTCACTGCAATGTTTGTGTACATCCCAGTAAAAATGACTTCTATAAAAGAAAGTAAAAAAAAGACAGGACTGTGGTTGAGACTATATAGCAAACATAGCGCTTGCTACCTATCATTTTTTTTTAAACAACAGCTAAACAACAATGTTTATTGTCTGATGCAATTAAGGGCAAAAAATCTGAATGAAGGGCGTTCTTCTTAAATTGTCTATGAATTTATCCAGCAAAATGATGCCAGCGTTTCTAAAGCCAGATATCAGAATATATGACAATGATGCTTACACGTTGGTGTTAAAATGTAAATGTCTGTATAACCTTACTGAGAGACTTGATTTTTACAACAAGTTAAATTACATTTGGTTTTTTTTAAACTTCTTTCTGTTGTAGATTTTTTCAAGTTTTTAGGATATAATGATTCCCCAATAATAGAAATCTCAGAGACTTCCGAAGAAACAAGTTACTGGCCACCTACTATAGAGAAGATACAGCAAGACGATATCGCAGTAGGAAAGGACAACTCAAGTGTGAGGAGTGCTAGGAGTCGTCCAGGATCCAGTATCGTCACAGTCCTGAGAGAGGCAGAGGATGCCGGTTTGCTACAATATGGCACTGGGGAAACACAAAACCAAGCTTCCGATTATAGACTAACAAATGACACCGAGGAAGTGCCAAATCTCCTGTCTCCAGTCCGTCACATAACACACCGGAAACGTTCTAACTCCTTGATTCCGCCTTCATGCTCACCGTCAATACTACATAAGAATAGACCCAGGTCATCTTCGGTGGTTAGTTTTGAGAGACAAACCGTTTCAAGGTCAAGAAGATCTAGTCTTGAATGTTGCAATTTGTCATCTCTCCTTCAAATCCATAAGCTGGAAGCTGTGCTGAAACAAAATTTCAGCCGACCTGGCAGTCGTCGAGGAAGCATGTCCAGCCGAAGATCTTCAGCCGGAGAAGATATTATCCTGAACAAGCAAGCCTGCCGAAATTCTCGTTCAAATTCATCAGTAACATTTTGCAACAAATCTAATTCCCCAGAAGAGCAATCAGAAGAACACCAAGGAGGAATTACTACTGAAACCACAAACAGAGCGAAGGAATCAAACGTCAAACTCAGCCCAGAGAACACTCAATATTCAACCAACGTGATAGACGACCCTCCGATCCTGGTGGTTGATAAACCTTACCAGTCCGACAAACCAGAGAATACAAACACAAACGAAGAACAAATACAGGCAAGCACCAATGCCAATGAAACCGTGACTAACAATGTTGACAAGACAAATGAGTTTCTAAATACTGACAGTGTTTCTGCAGAAAAATCAATCATAGAAACTTCGACATCTCCAGACTGCGAATCCAGAGAAAGTAGATCAATCGATATTAACAGAGATGCCGACAGCAATTCAATACAACGTGATTCTGAATTAGATACTGAAGCTACTGATAAAATTTCGAATTCAATTGTAAAAATTCAACAGATAGATATTCCAGGTGACAAGGCATTTATAGAGCGGAATGAGGACACGGTTACGGTAAACGAAGATAGCAGCAGTGAAAAACATCTATGTCGTCATGAAGAGAGGCCGGGCAGTGTAGACGCTTGGAAAGACCCTGACAATTTGTCATATAACTTGGATGACCCCGATGGGACAGATAGTTTAATATCCCCACCGGATCACCGCTCCGTCTGGGGGGATACTTCTTCAACATCAGATACGTCAATCGAACGTACTGATAATCTACTAGATGAGAGTGAATGCCAATCGAATAACTCCATGTCTGGTATATTAAAACGTTTACCTTCTCCTCAGAACGTTCTCACGAAACAGATACAAAATAAGAACAAGTTTGACATCCAAGAGTTCGCTAAACAAGTTGATGCTACGCTGCTACAAGGTGCACACTCCCAAATAAACAGTAAATACATTCCGGATGCTAGTGAAGAAGATTTAGACCGTTGTCGACTGTGGTATGAAACGCCTTCAGAGAAAAGCTTTGAAGCTGTTTTACCTAAGTCAGGTTCGGAGACTTCCCCAGATTCTGGCTTTGCGGAACAAAACTTTAACTCACTTATCCAGACAATTGATCACAAGTTGAAACAGAAGATGACACGTGTGAAAGATGAACAACAAGTTCGTAATAGAAGTCCGGAGTTCATTCCCCCAAGCGACAGACATATCAGGGTCAATCATTCTCGGCCACGACAATTGGGTCTTTTGCCGTTCCGAAAACATCCACCCATTAAACAACGTTATTTATATCGCCAGGATCCCCAGGGTCGAGGCATGGGACATGGATTAGTACTTGGTGGACAAACCCTGCCAAGACCAGTTCGTCCCGACTTCAGCCGTGGCTATCAGGACACTCCAAAGGCACCCGAAACGGTGGCAAATAAGATAAAGCCGGACAGACAGGACAGAGAGCACCGGAGTCCTGTACGTGTGTTAAATCAACAGCTAACCCTAACATTAGGCCAACAGAAATCAGGCGCTAATCTGCTTCGCCACCAATCATTATCGAGAGGGATGGCCGAAGAGAAACAAATCAAACAGGATAAAGTCACCAAAAAGCGACAATTACCGACGAAGCTACACCAAAGACCTATGAGGGCAATGCACCAAACAATTATACACCTTAGTCTGCCAGACAACATATCTAACAAGGTGAAACCTAAAAAACGTTCACGTCTGTCAACACTCCCAGCGGGAATAACCCGGCTTTGCTGTAGGTAGTATATTAATGCAGTGAATCACAACTATGTGAAAAACCACAGTGAAAACGAAAGCAGCACAGCAATGATATCTGATAAAAAGATATAAGTGTAACTCAACTGACTTATGTTCCAGGATTGGGTCATCCGGTGCGCTGACATTGGAAAAAGTCTGTTAACCAATCCATATATCATCTTCTCTAGCCAATAGTTTTATTCCGAGCTGCTCTGCTTTACAACTGCCGAGTATATCGGAATAAAACTCCTGACTGGTGAAGATGTCCATATATATGCGTAGGATTATCAGCTTTTTGAAAATATACCCTATATGGATAAACCCCTTGTTTATTTTCCTGTTTTTTTGAAAGTTGTCTTGCTGTTCGTTCTTTTGCAAGTATACGACTGTAATATATATGTCATATAAAAACAGCGTTAAACACAATTCAACCCATCAAATTTTAAAGAGAACGTAATAAATCTTCAATTAACACACAAGGAATAGCGACTGGGTTATAACCGATGGCGAATGCTCCCTATCATGGCGGGATTCTGAGAGCTTTTTATTAGTCTCCGATTGAGCTGGGTATTCTGAGTAAAACAACATTTATTTATCGGTTTGGAAGTTAATTATAACCATAAGAAACCTTTAGCTTAACTGGGTCAATAAAATCTTTGTGAGGTCGGGCTCGGGGTGCAGTGTTTGGCGCCTAGGCATACTGATCCTCCTTCGGTGTACCGCTCACGGGTTCGAGTCTCTCTGTCGACCTCAGATAAGGAAGTCACACGATGTGGCGCAGTTTGTAATAACAAAGTTTCCTTTTAGGAATGATATCGTTCACAGACATTGCCGAAAAATGGCGGGTATTGTAAATGATCGAATCCACAATGTTTTGTAAGTAAGACATGCCATACAGAAGACGGATCTGACGTTATTACCACACGGCTCACTGAAGGTGTATCAGGCGTAGATGTCATACTGTCGTTACTTAGCACTGGTGGAATATTAATTTCCTATTGGGAAAGACGATTAGCCTACATTTCATAATATTGTAGCGTGGCTATTATCTGTTGGAGAAGTTGAATAGCCGTCATTTAAGTGAAACAACAACAATTTTCAATCAATGTTTAAAATCAGTAAAGAAAATTGCCTTATAACAGTCAACAATATAAATGGACTAGCTATATACATTTTTACTTTCATATAATAAATGGCCCGCGGCCGTGGCTTAGGAGTAGCGGTGTGCGTTCACGGGATCGAGTCCGCCTGTCGATCCTCACGTATATGAGCGAGTCACACGCTGTGGCTCCAGCAATCGCGGGGGTTGTTTTTACGAGGTTTCCTCTTGGTTTTCCACCGCAATAAGGCAAGGTGATGTGTGAAGTGGACAATCCGTCATCATATAAGTGAAATACCCTTGAGTACAAACTTAAACCCCAATTAAACAAAATCATATAATAAATGACCCCAGATTCCCGAAATGAAAGAAAGAATAATGTCTTTTTCTGGAAAAACTCTTCTCATTTGTTTAAAGGTTATGATGTAGTTTCACCTGATAAGTATAAATACTGAATCGCTCTTATATTGTCTGATTCATGATTTCAAAACTCTTCCACATAAACACGACGTTTGCTTTGTTCCGATCTCGGGGGTTGATTGATGTTATTCTGAACTGTCCAGGGGTTAAGATAGAGCTTTGGGTTTATCCTAGACCATCTGGTTTGGGCACTTGCCAACGGTTCCTCTCTGCTCTGAATAGGGCTTACTCGCGCCGAGCCGATTCCCAATGTAGTGGACGTATGTTTCTGGAGCACGGCGACAGCTAAAAGACAGATCGTAAAAATACCATGAAAAAATGCATACATATGTTAGCTATGTTTTTACAAAAAAGGAATTTTCTTAAGCATTTTATTGTATTTTATTGATTATATTTGATTTGAGTTTATCGGTTTTCAACAGGTTATTTCACTAAGTGACTTAGTGATATATCATGTGGACAAGGTTTACAACCAATCATTAAATCGATAAAATACAATAAGAAAAATGATCACCATCGTGGCTTAAGAAAATTCCGACAAACGCATATTATATGACGAATTGGGCGTTGAGTTCAATGACGTAACTGATTGTTAATTGTTAATACATATTTCAACCCTTTGCGAAGGGGCGTTAAGATCATACATAAATCGCTAGAGAATTCTGACCGAAAACTCTATGGAATCGTACAGAATACGGTTAAGAGGTTCCAACAGAAACGCCCTTAGTGTTTTATACAGAAATACTCCATGGAATCTTACAGAAACTTTGTAGACAATTTTAAGCGAGTGTGGTACTGCTGAGAAATGATTAATTTTGACATGAAAATGGACTTTGAGTGGTCGTTGTATGCGTCGGTCTAACACAAAAGAGTTCAAGTAAGAAAACGGGATGATTTAAGTCATCTTGGAAGATAAATTCTACAAAAAATTTTCTTTGGAATCTACAGTATTTTTTTTTTGTAAAATTATCTATTGGTATCTACAAAGACTCTTTTGGCGAAACTTATAAAAAGTCTATTAAAGAATCCCATAGTTCCATATTCTCTTATATAAAGATTACTAAAGCTACTAGAAAACTTGTAAATAAAAAAGTTGTCGCAACACGAAGAAGACGTATACTCTTTTTGATGTATACTTAAGATCTATATGCTGTTAAAACAAGTTAGCGTAATTCCAAAGTTATACTTTAAATCAACACACCAGCTACATATTAATATACTAACCTGTGAGATCGGTCTGTGTATGAATAGAACGTTCAGGGGGACGTAACCCTCGTTTGTCCTCATAACTATTCGTAAATAAAGAGTTCCCTCCCTCTCCGCTGAAATTTGTCCTATAACATGAGAAAATGGAATATTGACGAGACATATCGAAAAAACAACATGCTGTTTGGTTTCCCCTGTGTAATGAATAAAAAAAAACTAACAAAAATCACCTGTGAAAATTGTATTTAACGAGAGGAATGGTTCAATGATTAAATTGAACATAAAAACCTACTGCTTTTAAAAGAGACTTCTCACTCATACAAAGACGCGCGATTCCGAAGGATGTTAGTTGGGAATACGTATCTTATATATACTATACAGTATATAGAGATACGAGGTGCAGCTGTACCAAAACTTTAAACATAAAGCCTGCCTCTAAAAAACTAAATAACGTTGAATCCGCATGACCTTATTACCGCAGAAGAGAATTTTAAGCGAGTGTGGTACTGCTGAGAAATGATTAATTTTGACATGGAAATGGACGTCGAGTGGTCGTTGTATGTGTCGGTCTAACCCAAAAATGTTCAAGGAAGAAAACAAGATGGATTAAGTCAGAGTAAGGCTATGCAATTTTTATATATTGGAAGATAAAGTGCTGAATCATGGTAGCGTTCTGCTATTTCTAAAGGTTAGGAAGCTTCATGTAGCATAGCTAGCAGGATGTAAGAGACCACCCCAGACGTCACTGGAAACAGACCATTTTGTGACTAGATCCAGGCAGTCCAGTTGATCAAATCTTCTGTCCGAGACTGACACTTTATTTACTAGTTAAGGCTTTTTTTGACATCAAAAATACTTAAAAATGTAAATCTATATTGACTTTAATGTTTCATTTAGAGTTCCTTATCGATTAGTTCTATTCGTGCACATTTCATCTTGCTTGTCGGTCTAATAAACATAAATAAAAGTTAAAATCCTTATAAGTTCTGTAAAATATGGTAGGTTAATTAAAAGGTCTTGGAACCTGACTTCGCCAGTATTAGTTTTATACTTCTCTAAAATCATCTGTAAAAAATCTTCAGATAAAATTACAAGCAAACAAATTTCACAGACACACTGTCCATCAATAATGTATACACAATAACATTCGTATAATTAATAATAAATAGAAAAACTAATTATTGATAAAAGCTATACGAGTATCTTTACATTCGGCTGCTGAATGTGGCGTTAAACACTAATCATCAATCAGTTATATTCGGCTTGAAATGGACACTTAAATAAAGTATCATATCTTATCTTAGACTTATATTGCTTTAATCGCTGCGACAGAATAACGCTTCATGCATTAATCACGTCTTCCAAAACTTTGACATACAACCTTTTTTTTATCACACAATTTGTGAATTTACATAAATAAAGAATAAGAACAACTCAATGATGCTTTTGTTATACTATTCATATTTGCATTTCAACAGTTGTCATATTATTATAAGTGTTATTACGTTATTATTACATAATGTGGTTCGCTCATTTATTAAATTACCTGATTTAATGAATGTTATGGTACATAGACACATAGTAATTTAAAAGAGATAAGCAAGGTTAGTTTATTAATAACAAGGTCAATAATTTTTCGGGCACAGGGATGTCAATTAATGAAGACCTTGTGTCTTGTCTTCTTCTGGGTAAACTTCCAGAGAAAAGTGTCTTAAAAAGATCTTAATCTCGATGAGTTACAGGTAACCTACAGACAACCCAAGAAACGGTAATAACCATGTATACATGGTATAGAATTATATTATAAATATGTAGCAAACAAGATTTTTGGGGCACGGATTTAGAACAGATAAACATGTAACTGGTATTTTAGAGAATATTTATAATAATATGCGGGCCTGTTACCTGTCAACGAAGAGTAAGTTGTTGGGTCCAATCCAATCATAATATGAGCGAAATCGCCAAGAGTAGCGCCACAAACAACAACACACCAGCGCCACGACTATTACTATAATCAGTAGGATGAAGACGATTATAGAGAGGGCCAGCACCGTGTCTCCAGCCGTACCCAACGAAGACATGGTGTGATTCTATGATTGTTCTTCACACTCAGTTCACACTCCAATGAATGACCGGTTATATTTCGTGTTAAACAAGAGACGGCTGAGTAGAGAATCCCTTGAACATAGCCCGTGTTCAGGCGCCCTGCCCGCTTGATCAGACAATAAAGCTAACTATGTTTTTCAATACAACTTACAAATAGCAGTGGGGTTTAAGTGTCATAACTGAGAGTCGTTTGTATTAAGGTTATGTTACAAACATTGACCGGGTATCTGCAACGGGTCATCAAACATAGACAAATGTTGCTGTCATTGTCTGTGGAGTATATGACGCATGAGTACTAACCATTTTTAATGTTAAGAGTAACCCCATTATAACCTTTCACTGATATTGTGTTTGCTTCTTTGAGAATTAACCTCGTACTCAAGATAAATTCGCCTTTATGACGACGGCTTGTCTTATAGTCTTACTGTCTTTCTTACTATGAACAGACTGAGAGGAAACCTCGAAAAAACTCCCCGCCGTTTATAACGCCAGTCACATATTATTAAAAAAAATCACTGTTATTAAGGATTTGGAAAATCCACTGCACCAAACTGATACCTGGTAACAAATCCGGCAATTTGGAAAATGTAGCACACAATTGGGTTAATGATGGTTTATTTGTGTATTCATCCGATGTTAGATCAACAGGTAATTGTCCAGCTTTATTTATTTATTTATTTATTTTTTTTATTTTTTTTTTTTTTGGGGGGGGGGGGGGGTAGAACACAGATAGCCTACGACCTTCCGCTAGTAGCTGGCGTGGCATCCCACACACGGACCGTCGGAATGGAACTGAATTAAGGGACCATTACTGTATAAGTGTTGACGATTTACAACAACCTGCAGCAATTCTGGGGTTTTTTTTCAAAGAATATCTGCGCGAGAAATAACATAACATGTAAAACAATAATTCAACTGACGGCTTGGAATCTTGTCATGTGCTCAACACGAACGACTATAAATTGAAGCCCTTAATTTTAAGCCAAATATAAAGATAGTTGGCCGTCTAGAAATGACCTCTTCACGCCTCCTATCTCACGACCCAAACACTAACGTATGTGAGTTGGAAATCAAACCTAGGAACATGTTAAAGGGAGGAATTCTTGGAAACTTGACTCCGTGTATTAGCGTATTAATTATTGTCATTCGTTTGGTCTGGTTTATCAATGCCTTTCAAAGATCCCAAAAAGGGTTTCTTAATCCTAGTATAACCAGTGCTGCACTACCAATAGTAACAATACTCTTCTGAGATATAACGATGGCACCAGGCTCCTGAAAATTCTTGGAGACATAAAATTTGACCTTCCTGTCACTACAAAAACTGTCGAAGTCGCCGATATCAGTTGGTGCTTGATTTTGCATTAAACCCGACATTTTGTTAGATGTATTGAATATTATCCCCTAAACACGACACATTGGATGTAGATACGGGATGGAGAAACAGATTTCTACTTACAACGGTTAAATCACGCAGACAAATTGACTGTAGCACAATTCCTGGTTGATAGCTGAGTCTCGTGACAAAAGCAGGGGTATAGGCCTAGACGTTTCTATCCCAAACACTTATTTCGTACGCTCAGCATCAAGGTCAATAGATTTTGCCCAAGGTCACTGTGTCAAAGATAGCCCTAGCCTTGAAAGCTGGCCAAAATTTCAACTTTCGGAGCTTTTACTTGCGTGACTCTGGTAAACAATCTGTACAAATTAAAAAATTCTACCTACAGAAAATATATAGTATTAATTGAAAAATGTTGGTTAGGAAGGCGTACAACTGACAATAAATTCTAACGGATCCATATATTAATCAATCAAACTAGAAACCAGGGGCGAAATATTCTTTAATGTCATGGATGTCTGATATAAAAGAACACATTAAAATTACCGCTAATTTTCATTAAATCATCAATTCAAGCTGTTGTGTTCACTAGAGCTTTAAAGTCTTGGTTAATTCGATAAGTCAATGAAGACATGCCATAAGAGACGGCAAAATACTTATTTAGAAAATCATGCGAATTAAGCTGTCAATAAATTATGTTTTTAATGTTTTCTGATTGTTGACATAGCAACCATATCATGTTAAATGTTGACTTTATAAAATGAATTGGATCAATGGTAATTGAGTACAGTCTAGACAATCTTCAAATGAGCATGTTGGTGAGGATTATACTGTGGTTAACGGCGGGTTTGTAGTCACTCTTTATTTTAAATCTTCTTCTCTCACATGTCATTACTGTTGATCCAGAGTTGTCTTCCTTATAGTTGCAGAGTTCTGTATCTCTGATCGCCTATCATATCATGTAGCCGTAGAGATACAGAGTTGAAACGCTCATAATCGTGTAATTTTAAGTTTTTACACTTACCG
>JAQQZZ010128120.1:0-28479 GCA_030265115.1 Mopalia vespertina | reverse complement strand
TGCTTCGACACGTCTCCAACTCTCCATTAATAATGGTATAGATCTGTCTTTTAGCGGTACGTACCATACATAGGTATGTATTGATGATAAATTATTTTCGGGCAAATGATACATTTTACGGGCACAAAATAGTCTGCCCCCCTAAAAATACACCCTCCCCTACGCTTATGGCTACAATTACTGATCAACAAGAAGTTAATGATGGCTCACAGTATAATAATACAGTGGCCTATAAACAGATACAGACAACAGTGGCAAGTACAACAAATGTACAGTGATATTCAGTCAAAACAAAAATGACTAAAACTTTTCACATTCGATGATTGGTAAATGAACGCAGATGCCTCCAGTGACAGCGCTTTGTATTAGCTTCCATCAAAAGTCATTTTCTGCCATCATCCCTACAACTGATGGCAGACAGTGCTGTGTTTTTTACACCATGTTTACGATCCAGACTTTTGGAAGTAACATTGCCTTTTCGTGATTGGCTTGTAATTTCCCACCGTGACATGTAGGTTTCCTCCGATACGCCCCGATATCACCCGTGTGTTTCGGGGCTACAGTCCCCTTTACCAACTTTTAGGTTTTTCGTGTAACTGTCCTTTCTCCATCGCATAACACCAAACGGTTCGTTGGCGCTGTTTCGTTGGCACTTGATAGTGTGCTCTTTTCGCCTAAAACTAACAATTTCGTTGATGCTGTCCTAATTCGATTCGTCTCACTGAGGGCCCCGGTGATACTACCATCTTTCCATTCGACCAATACGAAAGATTACGTTGATGTGCCATCTTCATTTCCGTCTAACGTTGAGTGTTCCGTTGATACTGTCCTCTTTTTTCCTCGACTGACGTCACCGGTTCCGTTGATACTAATATCTTTTTTCCTCGTCTAACGTTGAGGGTTCCGTTGATACTATTCTGTTTTTTCCACGTCAAACGTTGAGGGTTCCGTTGATACTTTTCTCTTCGTCTAACACTAAGAGTTCCGCCTAACGTTACGGGTCCCGTTGATATTATTATCTTTTTCCACGTCTAGCGCTCAGGGTTATTTTTTGGATTCTCGGACACTAATGCTGTTGTTTCGGGTGATATTATTTGGTTTCCCTGTTACTTATATGCTGTTATTTCGGGTGATATTGCTTGATATCTTAGACAAAGACAACTGGGAGAGTTTATCTAGAACATAAGATGGGTCATCTGGATGAATAAATCAACATCCCTGTGTCAGTGTGAGTTATTTGGAAATATATTGGGAAGTATCGATATAACACAGACAAACGAACTGTTAACATATACCCAATATTTAATCAGTTAATGATATCAAAATAAACTCAGATAGTTTTTTTTATGCAATTGAGACTATAGTGATTCTGTAAAGAGCATTTAAAAAATTCACTTGAACAGACTCCAAACAAACTGTTAAATTGACCTTGAAAGGCAATGACATTTTGAGCACGTCATAAGAAAGCCTTCAGAAAGTCAAACTATCGCTTCTGTAGAAATCGGGAAGACAAGCAAGTTCAATAATAAATGCAAACAGATGTACAGATGAAAAAAACAAAAATCACACATACTCTTTAAATGTAAACATATCATTAAAGCAATATGACAGATTGGAGATAAATTTAATAAAATTCCGACGAATGGCCAAAAAGTTTTCTTATCGATGAGACGTGTGATAGTGACGTAACAGCGCTGAGGTTTTCTACCTTTACTCTCTGGTGACGATCTTCTACCTTGGACGTCATCCAATATTAATATGCGTGAACTCTTCATCGGGCGCAACATGTGTATCCAGTTAAGATCAAACGACAAACCCTTCAGTCTACGTTGTGTGAAAAAAAGCTTTTCAACGATATTCTCTTGTGACCTTGACATTAAACACCGAAAATCAATACAACGCCATACCTCACAAAGATTGTAAACATATTTGACAGGTGTTAAGATTGCACAATCTTGTTTGCAAGCATTTTCCCTTAAAAAAATCTTTCGTGACCATGCCCTACGCCACTGAAAACTATTACACGTTTGGACTCCTCAAAACGTCAGAAACCCGAAGTCCAGGAGGCACATGGCTGAATTTGCATATTGTATGCCAGGTCATCGGAGTGTAATCACGAAACTCTCCGCCATAAGTCATAAGTGTACCAAGTTTGAAGATCAATTGAATAATGGTACAACCTGTTTATTTCCTAAAATAAATCATCTAAATCACTAAAGAACGCAACCACTGAAGAACGATGTCACTAAAGAACAGAATCACCAAAGAGCGGAATCACTGAAGAACAGGATCACCAAACAACAGAATCACTGAAGAAAAAGATCACCAAACAACGGAATCACTGAATCACTAAAGAACGGAATCACTGAAGAACCGAATAACAAAAGTACCTGAATCAGGAACGTTGGTATATCTTCCCCTTAGTCTATCGAAGGGATAACAATATACTGTGATTCCCACTGAATAATTTGACATAGTATACCAAAGTGTCAACTCTGAGAAACGACAAGATAAGCATCTCAAGTCTCTATATTTCGGTTTATTAAACTATCGTCAGCAAAAAAAATCCTCCTGGTTGGTTTATACACTGAAATATAGCAGCTTAACATGCGTACCTTGTCATTTCTCGGAGTTGTGGGATGGTCTTCTATATCGAGGGGATAATTAAACCTTTTTTTTACATTTAAATTAAACACATGAAATTTCTATTATAGAACTTTAAAAAAGCGAATGATGTTTGAGCACTATTTTAAAAGCCACAGTGTTACTGTTTATTTTAGCTGGATTGTGGAGGACATAATTTTATGAAACTTTCGTGTTTACCATATTATTGAACCCTACAGTAACCTATGTTACAGTATGCTGTTTATTCACAGTGAATCGTGCGGGAAATTTTGTGACCAAAACGTTTCTCTGTTAAATCACATACATTTAAATATGTTTTAACTAATGAGACTGGGTTAAAGACTTATCTCGTTCATTAATTGACACAAACACATATATAAGACTGGAAATATTTATTTTATTTTTGGTGGTCATATATTTCACCTCGAGAGGCAGTATTATAGCTTATTTCAGTTCAATAATGATCAATAGACTGAATGAGGAGAGGTCCGCTATGAGGCTAATCGAAACCAATATAGCTCTAACACATCTGAGACACGATTGTTCAGGCCCACGAATAAATAATTCTCAATAAGTAATACAAGTCTTCTATTTACAGAAACCACTATGCGTAGTGTACCCGAAAACACTCAGATTTCTCAGTTAGTCCCTCTCATCCTCAAACACGAATTAAGACGGATATACAACACAAGTTTAGAAGGCGCCTAACCGCAAGTAGTCCACAACAAAAATATACAATTCTGAAACAAATCATATTCAAATCAGGTGCATGTGGATCAGTTTCAATCTTAACTTGTTTTCCTTACGTTCACAGTTGTGACTTTCAATGTCAATGTCATTAGTTTCTGAAAACGTTGAGTAAACGTGTATGTTGTTAGAAGTAAAGAGTTTGTCACACCATACACCATTTTAGCAGTGTTCATGGAAGATATCTCTTTATGAACAGAGCACAGTACTTTCAATCTCATCACATTTTATAACTCAATACAATCATCTCTTAATCCAACTCTTATATCTCATTACAATCTTGTCAGAAAATTACTGAGACAAGTCCTTGCCAATGAAGTCGATTTAACAGTATCAAACCGTTCGACCCCAGCCTACTGTAAACACAATGTCATCTTGAATCCATTGGTTGGTGAAGCACATCCGGTCAGACGAAGCTTCCAGCCAATCATCTTGAACACATGGGTAAACTTGATGAATATTCTGAAAATACGCACTGTGATTGGTCAATGGACCAATGAGATTAGCACTTGGGAGATCGGGCCCGCCCTCAGTCATAGAAGTGCCCGGATATGTAACTATACCCGTTTGTTTGATGATTATGCTTCACAGGAGTTCTATTCGACCTTCAGGCAGCCATGTTTAGTGCGCATGTGTGTTGGCAGACTGGATTAGATTGGTGCCCACTTTTCTAGAGGCATGCCTTGATCGGACCCGTTTTCATAATATCATTATGATAAATACAAATAGAAAACACACATAGAAGGCATTATTTACAAGTATGTACGTCTTCAATGCGTTCACAAACTTGGCATTTTACAACGCAACACCAATGAAATTTACAATGACATCGTTCTTTGACAACCCGTTTAAATGTGTTATAACCTCTGCCACAGCACATTAAGTAACAACCTTCCATTCCGGGGGCACCTTTCTTGCACTCCCGGCCTTTTGTACCGAATGACCCCGTTAAAGGGTTTGGGTCGCAATAATCGGGAGAGTCCTTTAGATATATCAAATCTTCCCTTGTTGGTTTGTTATATTTTGAATTAGCTGACTTGAGTTGTGTTCCACGTTTGTTGAAATCGACCTTTGTAGCTCCGTCGTACTTTTCCTTCAGTCTGTTTCCGACTTCTCTGAAATCTGGTAATTGTCGCCAACATGTCTTGAGACTGCAAGAACCCGAAACGCCATGACATTTACACGCCACCGTGGAGTATTTGTAAACAGCCTGGAAAATAAAGAGAAAAACAACATAATTAGTTATCGAATTAAAAAATCCTAGCAGTCCAATTACCTTAGAGACTCGTTCCTTTATTGTGGTTGAAATTAAGAAAATTAGTTGTGGCGCTGGGAATAAAGTAACAAAGAGCACTTCATCGAACCATAGCTCGTTAGGGCTAGAAAGAAACTAAAGAGAATCGCCAGGGGTGCAATCCAATGAACGGTGAAATACGTCTCAGCCCTTGGTCGTCCTTTAACACAAGTATGTGGACAGCCCTCTCGAAGACAACACAGCCTCTTGAGCACACAGACTTTGCTTTCAAAGAACAAATTAGTACCTATTACTCGGAGGTGGTCAAATTATTCAAACCGACTTTCTTTACACGACGAAAAGGGTCAGCTTTGAGTGGTTTGTTTGACCACTTCAGAAACACTGTGGCTCACTTGGTACCATTGTATAAACCATCGATCAAAACGCAAAGAGTACCTAAGTAGCTAGATGTTACATAACCTTAATTTGTAAAGATTCTATATTGATTCGTCGCTATTGTGAGATTCGTGAAGAGGACTTGAATTAGACATCTGCTCAGATGACAATAAAAAGTATAAAACGTTCTATTTGTTTGTTCTCAGATGCAGAGAACTGAACAGTCCATTTTAAAACTCATAAAGGGCGACAACTCTTTACATTAAAGTACTACACGCCTAATTAGACAACCAGGGCCATCAATGAAAGGTTTTCAAAGAAACCTTTTTTTTCTTTATTCACGACTAAGATTCAGCGGTATTTCTGGCATTAGTCACGGGGCAATTACATAAGTAACAGACTGAAAGCTTTTGTGGTTTCTTTCTTTGAAGTTTAAAGTGTAATGTTAAGTTACATATACTGTTTGGCATGAACCCAGCGAACTCTGTCTACTAATTGTATACTCCAGAGAAGAAGCACTTGTGGAAATGCCTACAATTGATTCTGCTGGGTACTGACAATATGTGGTACAGGAATGACGCTTTTTAGTTTTTAAACGATGCAATTCTTTTGTAACACTTCCAAAATGATGTATTTTGTTATCCTCGGTTGGGAATTGTACAAAACGTTCAGATGGACCGGTATCCAGGGTACAACATATATTTTTTGTTAAATAAATCACATTGGCACAGGGATGTCGATTAATAAAAAACGATGAATCATCTCATGTTCTAGATGAACTCCACAATATATAATACACATATATATACAAGCTGTATGACTGTATGTAATACGTCTGGAATAACTTAAATATAGTTTGACCGTACACCAAGGTATTTAGCCATTTATCATATTTGTAACAATTCGGAACAAATGTATGGTATCCATGAATATTGTGCGCATTGCTATGGACACAGAAAGCTTTTTCGGAGAAAATGTTTTAAACTCATTTCTACCAAGATCGGCAATGTACATCTGTCATTTGAACCACTTTCAATAATAGGAAAGAAGACAGAAAATGAGCGTCGTGGATTATAACTCGCCCCACCAGTTCCTGTCATTTATCTTTACTTCACACTGTTTTTCTTTATTTTGTTTTTTTCTTGGCTAACCTTAGGTCACCAATGCTAATAAATCACACACGCTTGGTCGGAGAAGAATGGATGTCTCCCGCGACCTATCAAGTCCAGATAGGTAAGTCGGTTATGCTGCTAGATAAGTGAGGAGATAACGTCAGAGTGTATCAAAAGTCTTCTCTCTTTTGGGTAAACATTATTTCTACAGGCCGATTGAGTTGTTGTAGAAAACCGGATAAAGCCGTTAGCCGCGGGTCAAAATAAGACAAATTTAACGCACATCTTGCGTTGTGACACATTGCCGTACGTAGAAGAATTGCTTTTCGACAACTAAACTTATTTCGCGAGCCTGTTGTAGTAAAACTGTAGGCTAAGCACGATAATGTATTATACGTGACATTCTATGAACTTAGGCAACCTTTTAACGACAAGGGAGGTTCGCTTTCTAATCTGCGTTTAAAGCTTCCTATGACGTTAAGAATAGATTTTTTTGCCTACGAAAGCCTGGGCACTTGTGAATTTTCACACTGTTCACAAGGACACAAATTGAAGTTCTCCTCGGCGAGGGGAGACCTTCCATCAAAGCCTCACATCTCTGTCCCTTTACTTCCAGCCCACCAAACTCTGATGGACAGTCAGGCTATGCGACACATCAAAGGCGACTGTTTCAATTCCCCGACACGTCTGAAGTGAGGTGGAGGGGAAGAGAAGAAGGGTACAGGCAGACTAGGTTCATCTTTAATATGCCGTTAAAACAGTTAAAATACAGCTATCATTAAACTAACATTGCTTGAGTGGATCGAAGCTTGCGGCCAAATTTTCATGGAGTTTTCGCGAATCTCTCTCTGCACATGTCTAGCCGCCATCGAACCATGTCATTCTCCCGATCATCAAAGAAAGACTTGAGACATCAAAGTCTCACTCAGTTCCACAACAAGATTCAAGTGGAACGGCTAAGTTATTGGGAACTATAAAGCCCACTTTATGACTAAAAAATGTCGGATCAGTTTGCATGATTCACGGTCTATATTTGATCCAGTGGTAACGAGGTTGGCCTAAGATACGAACAAAATCAAACAGGCCTGTAGTCTGTAACCGTGCCTACACCGGGCAATATGTGCACATTTAACGACTGACCTTTCACATAAATCATCCCAACAAACTGAAACAAGTGTCCTAACGACATTCCATTGTTTGATCAACAAAGAAATATATATCGAGTGTTTTACATTCGACCTAACTATGTTCATCACACAGGCACGCTCAAAAATAACGTATAAAGATGGTATAAATTGCGTATGAAGATAAGTTATAAGATATGAAGATGGTATACATACGTATTAAGATGATATAAATAACATATTTTCGATATCTAGCGCAGCGAAATACCATTTAAATGGGTCCCCTATACACTCGTGCCCTAACACAAAACAGGAGATTAGTGTGTCTTTGATGATGTTACAATACCGTGATTTATAGAAGAAATTATATATATATATCATCCCAAAACTGGTGTACTTTATGATAAAGCAAGCGGTTTCTATATTCAGAATATGCTTCGCGTGTATGTAGACAAGAGAGCTGGGCAAGGTGGGAAACATTCTACTGTAGATTTGAGGTGCCAGTGTTGAAGAGCTTTAAGAGACATGTTTTGAATGTTTGGCAGATCGCGCATATCTCGGAATGTGTGTGGTAATGAGCTTAAAGAGATAAGGGTGGTAACTCCGGCTTAGACATTCTCTATACCAACCAGCCAATACATCGTTAAGAGCATTAGAGAATGAATGGTCGGACAACTGTGACTTTCTTCACCACACACTTGTGGGCAATAACTGGCGTTTGTTAGATTATATATAACCACTTCAACTTCAGGTAAAAGGTAGGGTCTGCATGCGTCAGAAATCACCTTAGTTTATTCTTGCTATTGTTGATTGTACGTTTCGTATGGTACTATTATTTTATAAAGATTTTCGCAATAAAGATTGGCCAATTGCTTAAATCGTGTTAGTCTATATATGATCTATGTTTTGTTTCAATTAAATTTGTTTAAATTTACTCTCCGCTTACTTGGTTAATACAGTTCACTAATCAAAAAGTTAACGACAAAAAGCTAGCTGGCTTTGTATTGAGGTGTTGGCCGAATAGGCTGAACATTTCATGAGAGTCATATAAATTGACATCGGGTTAACCTGGCTTAAGTTACCAATCTTTGAGACAATATCATGTGCTTGGTACAGCCAGCCCTACTGCATATACAACCCATCAACACGCCGGACAAAGTGACCACTGCTCAGACCTCTAGCCTCGTTGACCACACAACATCTAGTCGACTCACTTTTCTGACTCTTTGACCTTAATAAACGCTGCGGAAAAAATGTACAAATTGCTAAGAAGTTTGGTGTTTCTTTAATTTGACGCCTAGCCTTTGTGTGTCGGTGGTCATTGTGACGACCATGGGAATGGGGTTGGCTGTGGTTTAAGTCACATGGAGATAGCACAACTTCAGATGGACCCGATAGCCAGGGCTCCATTACAAATTGTTTTCAGGCCAAATCAGATAGGTGTAGACCGTGTCGAAAATACAGCTATTATAAATAAAAGGGTCCCCCGGCTGTTCAGTCCAGCGAAGGTCCGCACAATACAACATCAACACATATATACATATATTTATATAGACACGGGCTTATGAGTTGATTTAGCTGATTACATAGGATACGACTCTGTGACCACGGACAATCACCTCTCACAGTCGCCCCAGCTCAATGATATCTTTCGGGCAATGCCCCTCTCTCAAACACAAGCTTCCCTTAAAAAGACTACTCAGAGCCGACAAAAATGAATACATGGCAGGCTTTAGAATTACGATTTATGACTGTTACTATTTAGCCAGGAATTGAAACTTTATGGCATCCGTGACGATCCGTAGCTCGTATATTATTTGCGTTTAACAGACTAGACCGAGGCGGTTTCAGCTGTTTTGCAGATCGATTTGGCACTAATGTGTGCTCTGAATTTCCGATATGGACAAATTATAACGTTTCGTTTAATGGATATTGTATTTCCAATAAGCTTGGGCACAATCAATATCTTTCCGTTCTTAGTTTATCTTACTTTCAGGGATATGTTTACAAACAGCAATAGTATAGTTTTCCACTCTGTGAGATATAAAGTATGGTATCAATTCTTGTCAGAATAGCCAGCAGTCGCCATTGTTGAAGACAAATTGCTTAGAGTTATCAGAAAGAAGTCTCTAAAACATATTGCCTCAGTAAAGCTGTTTGGCAGGTTTAATTAGTCAGGCTATCAGCAAGTCTTCTGATAAAGTTGGATTTATTAGTCCCCCTATAAACTTAGGTTAAGAGAGGAATCAAATTAGAGTAGCTGATAACCAAGTAACAAGCCAACAACTTGAAAATCTGAAGAAACTAAACAAAGACCTAAGTCACACTAATTGGAAGGATAATCATTGGTCTATAGATAATGAATAATCTATAGATAATGTCACAGGAAGAGCTTGGATAAGTCTAGAAGCAGGAAGTGTTAACACGAGTTTTATCCTATAGAACCACGGTTGTCTTTTAATATCGGACTTGACTGTCGTAACATCTACTTAATCTATGGCCTACTTAAGATGTCAAAATTCCGTAGATCTAGTTACAACATTAAGTAAGATAACAGA
The DNA here is from genome assembly GCA_030265115.1 of Mopalia vespertina. Lineage (NCBI taxonomy): Eukaryota > Metazoa > Mollusca > Polyplacophora > Chitonida > Mopaliidae > Mopalia > Mopalia vespertina. The sequence continues at coordinate 18,683 of JAQQZZ010128120.1, read as the reverse complement.
CAAAAATAATATTAGAGAGAGCTATTCGTACTACTATACATATAGCTTATTTAGAAAGCTTTCGGTCGTGTTTCGAAGTAATATGTATCAGGGATCTAATAGTTTTCGCAGTTAATCTGCCACTTTCCGCTCCGGTAATTGAAACACCTTTCTGGTTAATTAACCCCTGTGAGGGACCACACCCCGAAACTCTCATAATAATCAGAGCCGACGAGTGAGAACCCTTTCCATTTATTCATTGGGATGTAGGCAGCATCCTAATATAAACCAGCACAAACTCCCTTTGGCAATAGTTTCGGAATAAATGACTGATAACCGATAAGAAGATTCTCAGTAAAGATGTTTATCAAATAGAATTCTCCGTCGTATCATCAAAACAGGACTGGGTACTATGAGAAAAGGTGTCAATTCTGAGCTATTGTCTAAAATGATCAAGCTTTTGACGCGAATATTTTTATATATATATAAAAAAAAAAGAACTCGTAGCAGTGTCTGGTTCTAGTACTGGAGCTGTTGGATAAGTAATGTTGACGTAAGGGTGAATGATTAAAATAAAACCCTCTCCTGCGCCGTTTGTAAGACACAGGCCAGGCGGGTTTTCTCTGACACGTTCTCTGTCTAACATAGCGTAGTTTGTGACCGGCCTTGTCAGATAAGTAATAGGGGTGAATCTTTTGGCAATGGAGGCACATTTAGACATGTCACGAGGTGTTGGTTATGTTACTTAATTCCTGGCATTAAGCTATTAGAAGGTTCAGTGGAGAATAAGCAAGTGCTCGTTAAGTTCCCTGTTCTATGTCATTTATCGTTAAATTCACCGTGAGATAGCGTTTATTACATATGGGAATACTGCACTCAAGTCAGAATATTCCATATTACAATATATTAAAATAATATAGGTTTTCAGCTTTTTATGTTAGTTTTTTTATGATAAATATAACATAAAACTATGCTTTATCATCATTGTATATAGTGCCACTGTTCTGTCATAATAATAAGTACGCGGTAGTTAATCTAACATGAGAGTTTATTCTTAATAGATAAAACTACTCAAGTACAAACACAAAAATAACCCAGATTGTCAAAAATAAGAAAGGGCACCGGAAGTTTCTGTGAAACGTCATAAATTCATCTGGACAATATTTTGTTTATTTTAACTTCTACGACTTATTTAAGAGTAAACAAAATTGGTGTTGAAGAGGGTTTCATTAGGTTGAGTGGGAAGTGAAGAGGGCGGACAGAATTTATGGTATGGGAGCACTCGACAAATGGTCAGAGCAAAACCAAAGGTTACTTTACTGGTAAAACTGGTATGTAGTTCTTGTGAGGATGGAGATAAAAATGTGCTTCAAAGTTGCCAAGTTAAGTGTTTACATTGTTGAGTAAGTAATAAACATGGCGGCAGACTGAATATAATAATTATGACCAGAATTCTCATTTATCATCCTATACAGTGAAGAAAAATGTATACACAAACTGAACTTCGGGAATTCGAAATATGTAAAAGATCACCACTGAATTCATTACAACGTTACCTTATAAACCCAGGAGAATATACCTGAGAAATTGTACACTATAAATTTCTGTTTCAGAATGCCACTTTGGTTCACGCATTTAAAAATGTTTAATTTTGTTATTTGTATATGTGACGAATTTGACAAATGTTAATACATCGAAAGTCCACTTAGTTACAAAAACATGTATATATATTTTTAAAAAAAAACATTTCTAAGAATGAACAGGATTGAAGACTTATTGAAGTATTAACATTTGTTGTCTTTTATATAAATTAAAGCAAATATTCCTTCATATTGAATAAAAGAAGAGAGAAAATTATACACTAATAACTAAAAGAAATAATTGAAGTAAATTTGTTGTTTAATAAATATAAATATATTCATTACTAAATAGCTGGTATAGAGTGAAAGTGATAAATCAGCGAGAAGACCATCACTGGAGTTAATATACCTTCTGTCAACTCACTCTGTTTGACACCTTTATGTTTCCCTTTAGGCCATTCCCTTGACAATTTTACTTTTACGACTTTGCTTTTTTGTTGGAGCAACTTTCTGACCTTTTAGAAAAAGGCTGTAATTGCCGGTTACACCGGGGCTAGCCGCAGATGAATGGAGTGCGAAAGTCGTTAAACTGACTCGGAACATACGACAGAATACAAATACTCCATTCTGTCCACCAAATGATTCGTGTGTTGTTAATAGTCAGTCATCTCGCTAAGTGTTGCTGTGTACAAAACAACTACGTTGGTAAGCGTATTGATATAGCTTATATTGGCTAGATATCGTTAAATATGTTCTAATAAAAACTGGAATAATGACGTGCGTTGTTAGACTTATTAATAAAGGTATGCCAGATTAATGTTCAATGAAGGCAAATGTTATACTCTCATTTTGATTAAGTCCTGTCTTCTTCAGATTATGAAATTAAGTTATAATGAGTAACAAATAGAAGCAAATTACACAAATTATAAACCAAAGACACTATAACAGGTTTAAATATTAAATCTAATATTTCTTTCATGGACGACCAACAAGCTCATAGAAACAAATATTTGTAAAGAGTAAAAGCAGAGAGACAGAAATGAATGTAGTTGTTTCTTACAGGAGCGCCATTATCATCAAGAACAAACTCTCCCTTTCTCAATTAACAATATAATAAAAACAAAATCTAGTTTTCTTTGTTTTCGAATCTTATGTTTGTTTATATGGTTTATGTTTATTTATATTATTCTTGATGAGCTCTGTTTTAGCTTAAGAGAATCAAGATTACTGATTACTGAACCTGGGCTTTGACTTAATATGGAAGCCGAGAGGGCCCATTTAAAACCTCGATACAAGCAGCCTTTTATTGACGTTGTTGTTGAAAATGTTAAATTGTCTGATAAACAAACGGGGTCCTTGAACTTCAATGTCGTAAAACAAGTCTTATTAATACAGAGAATTGATTATTATGTTGACAATGACGTAAGAGTGAAGGTATGACGTTGTAAACTAATAGTTAATGAGTTTAATAGTTTATTTTTATTTTGTCTATTATAAAATAAATGATGTGCTTTGATAATACAACATTGCTAATTGTAAAAAAATAAATTAAAAAAATAAAAATAGTGTTTATCTTTGTTCAACTAGACGTAAATAAAAAGAAAATGTTGGTATGTTAGTTAAGTGATGTAAATTAAAGAAAAGTAATTAGGAGTTGTCGGTGTGTTGAATAGATCTATTATGGAGGGTTTTTTTCTGTTTAGTGCTGATAGCTTATCTTACTGGTAGACTATGTACGCTATATGTAATATCATTCTACAAGATAATTACCAAGCTGATGTTGAAAGGTGAGATTAGATTTTATTCGAGGGGTATCAGCGCCTTGCCAAATATATAAACAACTTACATATTTCTTCGGATAGGATAAGTTATGCTGAGTTGCTACTTTTATATAGCGCTGGCTGGGCCATCGAGTCGCTTCCAGAGTCGAGCCAAACGTTTGGCCCAAGAGGAGCTCTCCACAGGAAGTTATGAATTAAGTGTTAATCACCTATCAGTTAAAAGTTTCTCACCTTTCTGAGATGTTCTCATTAGACTAGGATCGGGGTGTGATGTAAGACAGGCTCCACACTTAACAACTGTTATATATCAAGAACACTGGTAGCCACAGTTTTCGTATATCATATTTTATGGTAGGCTGTTTCTTCTAAACGCATCATCATCAAAGTTACATAAGGTTGAAGACGCAACCGTTTCTTATAGAAAACCTCTAATCTTCAAAGACTAAAATAAGCCTTGAAACGAGATGTCTGCCCGGAGACTGGGACAAAAAACTGACTAATTGGAATTTTTCATCATGTTTACAGTATATTACATTAAAAGCCACAGAGGGAATATATCTTTCACAGATGTGTACACAATTCCGCATTCAGCCATTTCAAGTTAGTGATAACGGGTTGTCTAAGATGGAAATCTGACTTTGTCGTAATTAAAATCACTTTTTGATACAAATATATAGCAAAGACCTGCTGCCAAGAACTTCTCACGTTAGAGTATACCTATTTGTCTTCATTTCTCCCTATCTCCTTATCTCCATTGTCATAATGAGTTAACTTAATGAGCATGAATGGACAATAGCGTGTGTGCATCACCAACATATCTCATTCAACGAAAGACTGACTGATGACAGGAGTTGTAGTCTTTGAATTGTGCATGTGTCGAGTCTTTCTTGAATAAAGAAAACTGTTGACTCTAAAGATCGTTCAAATGATTATGTTGTAAAAAAAATATTGGCAAACAGTGTTCGTTTAGGCAGTCTTTTGTAAATAATCCAGCCGCCAATAAACAGGTTAACCTGGGCAGATCGTTTGTTTCATGTCATACCACACAAAGGCGACGTCAGAACCGTTATTCCCATGTGCCTAAACACAGCAGGGGATTGAATGTATGTTTATGAGAATAGGGTAAACTGTTCAAGTGCTGCCACCTGTAGGCATCGCGGACATAATTCCAAATTCCAAAATGTGCTTTTTATCCACATATTCCTGACTTTTATCCTAACTGGCTATAGCACGCTGGGCGATAGTGTAAATTGTGTATTAATGGCATATGGAAGCAATGGTTAATGGTAGCGGGGGGCAAGGGGGCTGTGCATATTACTCAACCCTTGCTCCTTCTACCCCAGTATCAACTCCTCACATTGTGTAAGGTTAAAGGAATTGTTACCTCAAAATATCTAAGTAAATATATTTAACTATGGCAACGAATTACTATAGAAAACTGCATGGACTTTTTTCTTCGCATTTAGAACAAACAAATATAACAGCCGCACTCAACTGTAAATTGTGCTTCGCCGCTTTTGTGGCAAAGTGCGTGACGTTCTTCAAAATAATCAAGATACTGCTGCCATTCTGGAGCCGAATTTGAGTTCAGATTATCCTTTAGGTTGTTATGTTCTGGAGATAGCATAGAAAAGGTGGAATTCTGGAGAAACACTCCAATTTGAACACATAATGAAAGGCAAACACAAAAGATAATTGAAGCTAAAAGATAGGGAACTGCTTGGAGTATATGGTACATTACAAAAAAGGATAACAGATATGCAGACAAGAAGTGTTTCGGAAACGCCGGGGCACCTAGCTAACAGGGTGCGTCCAAAAGGAGCATCGGGAAATGAATGGAGCTTTTAAAAATGAATTTTTAAACCGTAGTAGACTGTTGAGTCGCTATGACCTGTTACAAGTAATGTCAGTCTCTTGAATGCTGTTTCTTTAAAGTTGTGTTAATTTCTTCGCATGGTCTCGCCCGAGGTACGGCCAATGATAATAGACTGTCTGTCAGGACGTCTCAAAATCTCCCCTCTATAACTTGTATACTCTTCAACTCTTACCGCAGAATACGTACAATACAATGGCTGTCAAAGACTGAACTTATCATACCCCTCTGAATTCCTCAGGAAAACTTGTCAACAAATTCAAAAGTATTTATTTATCCATTCATCAACGGACTAGGTTTAAAGTGGGTACCATTCACAGTGTGTAAGTCTCGCTATTCGGGTCGATTCAATACCTTTCTAACTTCACGTCAAAGCCAAGCTGGGTAATATAGCTTATAAACGTTATGCTATTCAGTTTTATTACAAGAGCGCCAATATTACACAAGAAAGTTTGTCTAGTCAGACTAGTCCTTCCCACAGGACTCCTACACATCGTACGTCTGTTCCTTCATAAACATTGACAATCTTTGTACAATAAAGTAAGTAGAGAACTTTCTGCAGTCAATATAATGTCAAATAAACGTCAAATAACTGAAGAAAGAGACACACGCATGTCATGATTAATTTTCTTCGAGTTAAGAAAATAAATCGAATAACCGAAAAACAGTTATCAACTGTTTAGCAAAGTGGTCAAATGCTATTATCATTTCCATAAAACATTTATCAACTGTATAGCAAAGTGGTCAAATGCTATTATCATTTCCATAAATTTGTTACCCATGTATTTGGAGGAGGCACGCATAAGTTTCTTTCACTATATTTATAAAATATACATTTTTAAAAATACTTCATTGAGACTCGGGAGTTTTTTAGAGTATTTATTGTGCCATCTTTTGAAATAACGCGTATTGATACTTTTCTGTTTAATTTCTCATGTGGTAATTTGTTGTCTTAAAAATAAACAATGTCTGAAGGTTGATGACCAGTCATAACTTGACCTATATTAATACATGTTCAATTAACTCTTCAAACGTTTTCTAATTAATATGAGTTTGTAAGGAGAGTTGACGCGTGTGGTCTGTCTCAGAAGAGTCTTGTGAAAAAATCCCAGACCAAATGTACTTCTTATGTAGTTTACATTATCTGCAGCAAATTGAAATATTTCTCAGGTAAGTAGGAATCTTAAAATCCGGGTGATTCACAAGTCCCATTGAAAACAGCTCTAGCTCATGTAATGGGGTTTAAAGAGGAGAAGCTAACCGTAAACAATTACTAATGCTATTTTGAGTCGAGCTAATGCGTTCTTGAATGCTACACTTACTGGTCGTATACACACATTGGCGTATTGAAACTATTATATAAATAGTATCTTTTATCATAAACATGTTGTAGTGAGACTAAACATTTTTAATAAACTTGATAACTTTCATGTTTAAATTCTCTTTTTGATATATATATTTCCCCAAAGGTAAATCACAGGGACACGCCGATAGCGATTTGTAATAAACCATTACAGAGATAGGTTATTAAATGATATTTTTCTCGAGGTGTTGTGGGGCCCTATGCAGATCTCCAGAGGAGAGATATATATACATGCTGTAACTCTCTTAATATCGGACATGCAACACATATGTAGCATAATTATTAACTATGTCTACATGAAATGACTCCAACAAATATATTAATATATTACCGTCTCTCGACTTGTCTCTCGGTTACCCATAACAACTCGAGATTAAGGTCTATTCAGAACTTGCACTAAAGCGGAAATAGTAATCGTTCTGGATATGTCAAAATCCCTATATCATATGATTATATTTTGGAAATATATAAGTATATGTTGTGATCATCTTAACTGAAACAGTATGTTACGGTACAGTGCCTGTAGAGAACGTATGTCAAAGAGCAACGTAGCCTCTCATGGGGGTAATGTAACGTCAGTACTGTGAGTAATATAACTACACAAGAATTACACAGGCTTATGGAATTGAGATTTTTTTCGAGCGCATAATCTCAAAGGCAAATGTATTATAAATATCCAAAGTTTGTTGGGAGATAATTGATTTATTGTGACACCTGTCTCTAAATGTGGAATATCATAAGACTGTTTTTCTCGAGAGACTCTGAATGAAGAGAAACGGAGTGCTAGAATGGGATGGATTCACGAAGGCAGAAGGACTCTCGCCCGCTGCGGGAGACAGAGTCTACCATCGTAAACTACTGTTTCTCGACACACGCATTTACTAAGTCAGTCAGGTAATCAAAATATTTTGGTGATGAAGCCCGTCTCCGAACTCTTACAAGTGTCAAGAGATAACTAGATTTGAGGACAAAGGACAGGGGGAAGCGAGCAATTTTTTCTCTCTTCTGTATTCAAAATATATACTTAAGAAGATAAGTTGTATTACGTGATTCATTGGTAGAGCAGCTAAACTTCTTATATCAGCAACAAGGCTCCGATATCGAGGTGCTGTCAAGAACATAGTTATCGTATTGGTTGCTCTTGGACTCAGTTCGTTAAGAGGCTTCATTGTAGTTCAACACAGAACTCCTCAAAACAAGTGGAAAGAAAACGCGCTTGACTGGTAAAGATGTCGGAGAGAATAATTGGGCCGTGGTCAAGAACCCCTCCGGGTATTCGGGACCCACACACAACGCCATGTTGACAGATGGGGTGTCCAAACTGCCCGGGGGTACCTCCACGAGTTAGTGTCTCGTGGGATAGAGCCCGTACAACCCCTTGCCAGGTATCACTCAGACATTAACAGTCCAACTGCCTGAGACATTTCACAACTTTAAGGACCAGCCTTCGGGGTTCTTTAATTATTTCCAACAGACTTTTAATTGAACCAAGTTTGAAACATTTATCCTTATTTATATAGAATTAATTAATAATTTTGTGATTTTGAGAGTTAAAATTTGTCTCTAATCGTGTTTTAGATAAAAATGTCACAATATAAACACATCGCATTTTGACAGACAATTTGATTTTATTTTTCAAGTTATGGCCATATTGGTTGAACTAATATTTAGATTTTATTTCGTAGTTTTTTCAAAAATATCAGCACATGTAATTACTTTTATGTTAGATAAATGTCTAACATTATATTTGCTCCCACGACAAATCAGCTAGATATGCTAAAGATTCTCAGCCTACAGAAACACGGGCTGTTGTCTGAAGACAATTACCATGCTGTGTTCATATCATTTGCTAAACTGTTTCGCGTTTTGATAACACATGTGGTGTGTATTTATTCTAAATAGTAAAATCATACCCGCCGTGTGATAAAACTCTAGAGCAGCACCCCAGTTGATTTCAGCGAATTTCCCACAAGATAAGAAAGTTTTGAAATTCAGATATTACGTAACTGAGAGAGATGAGGTATCTGCATGCGCACGGGTGATAAGGAATACCTAAATGGAAGGGATAGTATTTATTGTCTGGCTGTATCATGCTAACTATTCCCGTGGAGTTCAGACAAAGACCTCAAATCGTCCCTAACGGCCTAAAGACATGGGAATACCTGTCGGACAATAATCAAGCGATCTTAATCAGCACACAGGTGAATTCCATACCTGGTCACCTGATATTGCTTCAAACTGGATAAAACCATAGGAAATAACTTAATAACAATGGTCGTGTTTCAGCCTACCAAATTAGACATAAATAGAACAAAATGGTAGGTTGGATACACTAGTTGTAACACTATAATTAGCGGACAAATTCAATAATCTACGTGTTCACATTCACATCTCCTAAACAGGACATTTACAATTAGTTGGTTAAACTTAGAAATACACCTAGACTTTCTATAAATAAAACAGACGTTAAGAATAACTTGTTTTTACATCATAAATAGACATAACATTACTTGTAGCAATTTACTCGGCTGTCCCCTATATAATGTTAGATAATCTTAACTTCAGAACAATTGATATATGGTTTACATTGAGACTGTAAAGGAATTCCGGTTTGCACACAAAAGGACATTTAGTGCTTATCTAGACATATTTCTAAGACAAATATAATTATGTTCCTGTTTTCTTTGTATGTGTGTACGGTCAAGGTCGTAGGTACTTGGGAAATGGCAAGAAAATATGTCCCGACTGAAGTTTAAAATTCGTTCAGATCATTTTCGTGCCATCTTTGTCTGATATTATTGTAAGAGATAGTTTATGTGGCTTATCGTTCTGCCCTCTACGTCACCTAGCGGCCAGACAGCCTGTATAATACATGATAATAAGACAAGTGATCGAATTTTCGATGTAGCTGATAACGGCAAAACTTTAAACCAAAGAGTGTAAGGGATATAGCGCTTGTGGTAGACCCACACGCGGAGGAAGCAGAGCGGAGCAACCCGGCTGTAACAAGGCGAGCAAAAACAAGTTACCTACTGTGGAGAACAACTGACAACAATTCCTCGCTTTTCTTTAACTTTTGTTCACTTTTGTTCACCAAATAACTTTTTGTAGAATATTACCACTGTAAAATGTAATTATCGACACGCTATAGGTTTCTATCGGAATTAAATGTCACCGCACAAATACAGACCGGAAATCGACCTTATTGTTCGCGCAGACTTATCTTCACAGCCAAAAGTCGTAACAAGTTGTCACACAATATTTCAAATATTTTACCACATGCAATATAGCAGTGTAAATCTGATCACTGAGTCTATGGTTGTAGGCTGGTATAAAATGGGCAAAGCCAATTTAACATTCACGAATAACAACACAATCATGTTATCTGAAACATTTGAACACCTGTTTTGTAATAGAATATGTAAACGAATAAATAAAATTTCAAATGTAAGGAACTTACCAATCGACCAGCTTCGTTGTTTCGTAAGTTCATCAGCATTCGGGCTAATCCTTGAGAATGTCGAGGGTGATTTTTTTCTCTTTCTCTGATATCTACAAATCCTTTAGCGAATCTGTATCCATGGTCTAAATTATCCCCACACCCGCCCCATATCCAGTCCCGGTGTAAATCTTTAGGGCGGCGGGCTTCACTGCACCCGCAAGTCAAAAGTTCACCTTCCCTGCACCCTCTACTCACAGCAAACACCACACCTGCCGCGGATATAGCGTGGGTAAAAGCTGCTTCCGGACTCGCTGAAACAGAGAATGCCAACAAAGGGTAGTTTTTTAACAAAATACGAATTGACCAATAAAGCAATATTCACTAAGAGTTTTGCACAGGGAAACCATTCAAAAGTTTGTGATCCACTACGGATAAAAATTATATGGTTGGACAATTTGGCCAACTGATTGCTAGTTGTCGTGCGGATAATGAGCCTCATTAAGTAAATTTTGAGATAGCTAATTGTATTAGAAGTGAAATTTGTCATGTTTGACATAAGCGTTCTTTGATTTATTATACAGTTGTCTCACTCCAAAGTGTCATTAGGTGTTGTCAGGGGGTGCAAACGGTACTATGTATGTTATTTTTACATTGTGTTGAATTATACATCGAGGTCTGGTGCATCGGTATAACCAATAACTAGTAATAATAATAATTAACACTTTAGGTATATATATATATACACCCAGTCTTCAAATGTGCCTATCACTAAAATTTCAGTTTATCAAATATTCGTGAAAGAAAACTATTCATTAATAATCGGCTGTGCTGAGATCTGCCGTGAGAATGAACGATATCCAGTGATGCAAGGCGAGGAGTTTTTTTTTTCAACAAAGTGACTACAGAAACGATTGAGTGACAACCCTTAAGAGAGCTTCTGACTGCCTGACATGGCACTTATTATCAATTTACCTGGTTGCCTTGGATACGAACTTGGGCCAGGTGTGTGGTAGTTAGCAAAGGAGTTACTTTGTCATATTTTTTGCGTCATTATGACAGCTTACATTAGAGCTACATACGCTAAAGGACATTTAAGAAAGCCCGATGATCCAATTTGACCCTTGGGTTAGGCGCAATGCTCTAACAGGTGGTTTGCACATTATAAGCGTAAATTTGAGAAATGATGTAAATATTTATGTTCATGAAAACGATACAAGTAAAACAAAACGCAGTTACAAATATCTGCAAATGTAGATATAAAATATGTTACACATTTTACTGCACATCTAGAAAATAAATCTCGGCGAATTTTTCAATGTAAAAATATAAACAACGCTTGGCGTGTGGGAACTTGAACTTAAGACTTTAATAAGGAACTATCTAGGAGAATAGTAAATCATATGGTTGGGTGTACTAATGTGTCCTGTGTCCACAGAATACTATAAGAGGACGTATACAAGTCACGTGACGTGCCCAGTGATTCCTAAGTGTTATATGTGTATAAAAAGTTAAGCTTTGGACGTTCAGATATCGGGTTTGAGGATATTGATAGCTGTATGGGGTTAGTCTAAGGGGTATAATTAGACTAAACTTATTTCCAATGTAAAGATTTTTTTAATTACATATAACAACCGGACATGCTGTTGTTTCCGTTAAAGTCAAAGTGTGTTGGAAAGAAATGGGTCATGCTTATAGCCCATTATTCAGTTTAAATAATTGGACAATAGATAAAAGACAATAGAGGGAGATGCAAAGGTAGAGAACTCGGACCAATGTGTTGAATAAACATCTGACAAAACCCCGCACCATGTGCTACTGAAACTTAACATTAGGAAATACAAACACTTCCTATACGGATCAAGCAGAGAAGTGGGTTCATTGTCTTTATACACATATTATTATAAACATCTATTCATTGAAGTCGTTTTAATTTCACAGTGTAATGGAATCAGAAGTGTTAACCCCTAGAGAACTAGGAAGTGACAATATTTTTTTAAGTTCTTCACAAAACGAGAAAGTTTATGTACACAGTGAGTGTTGGAAAGCGAAGTGTTACATTGTAAGTGTGTGGTCGGGGACTCGGGGCTTCCTTTAGTCGGCGAGACCTGAAGTTTTTATTACATAATGTTAACACCTCGATAGGTAGATAGCTAAATGACTATTTGGACATCCCTTACGTCATAATTGGTTTGGCTTACAGGTGCAAATAGCGGTAACACTTGATGGTGTTTGCAATAAGTGGTTGGGGCCATTAATTTCTCACCCTGGGCTATCTCTGTATACACACTGCCCCGTTTACCGCCGTCTATTTCCCCCAGTCCTTAATTTAATTCTAATTTTATATTTTGGGTCGGTAGAATCAAAGGGTGCTGTGTTGGGAGAAGGGGGAGAGGACATAAGTACACTAAATTCAATTCCCAGTAGTCTATCGTGTTCACCTTTTCAAAAAGGTACTAATTAAAAACTCATTAAGGTAGCAGTTTAATCACTGATTACAAAGAAGCCGACAGACAGGTGTCTCCCTAATCAGCATCAAGTCTCGGATTATGGCGGACATTTTCACATTAATTGCTTTTTGGCAACAATTCAACTTGGCCAATTTCTCCCAATAATGGCCCGTCTCCTGGTAATTAACAGTTCAACTCAGACTATATGTCTGGAATTTTATTTTGCAAAACCTAACATATATTATAAACATACATTTTTGTACACCCTGTACTGCTATGAAATAATAAATTCTACATTCCCGAGAAAGTCTTATTTGGTGGTTTGTTTTCAAAGTATTACAAGTGCTCTTATTAAATCTTTATCATTTTTCACTACAAATTAACAATATTTGTGTAGGTACAAATATGCGATAAAAAAAGTGTTGAAAGACAAGCGATTTACATAAATAAATAAGGGCCGATGTGCTTTGGATAGGACTGGACATCAGAAAGAAACAGTCACTGGACTATCCTTTGATGTTGGACTGTTGATACTAACACATATTTTATGTCCAGTTTGGGTCAAAATTCTCGCTCTGATATATTTTTCCGTGGTACTTAATCTAAATATAAACCCCTAACCTGCACTATAGCTAGTCAATATCGTGCACATTAAACTATATTTTATGTGAATGGCCTGGAAGCAACGTACAAAAACTATCCAGTTATCGCCAAATTAACTTTGATAATAAACACTCCAAAAATACAAACAACCTCAGCTTTTTACGTTATTTTCTTATCTACATGTACATATTAGCAAAACGATTTACTGGGAAAGGTAAACTACATAAAGAAAAGTTTATCGAGTTTAAGTTCGCAAAAAATATGTTTACATCCTTTGAACTATAACAAACAAAGTATATTTGTTAAGTGCTCAATTTAGGTGCCTTAGATTAGACATAATGTTCTGTACATGTATCATGTTAACTTTATTCTGACCTTATTTATTTCTTGTACTATCAAAAATAATCACATTTGTATGTATCATGTATCCCCCCTCGTGTCAACCCGAGTGGTTTTAGAGTGAAATAAATGAATCTGAATCTAAATCTAAACTGATCAGATTTTCAACAGTTTAGGATTCTTCGTTCTTCAGCATGTTTACAAATAGTTTCATGGTACGTGTGTTTATTTTGAACGAAATCTGTATGTTATGAGCGTAATAACTTTATAAGTAGTACAAAACTTGTAGGTTTTCAATTCAATAAAATGGCAGAGGTATCTCCCAGCAGGACGTCAAACATATTGAAAATGATTCGCACGAGTTCATTCTTCTATGTTTAACCGAGTATGTAAATTCCACTTCACAGAAAATCAAGCGAATTTTGTTCTAGGTTATTTCTCAGTTTGCTACCATTTGCATTGTATCAGCGGGGAGTGACCAAGTCCATTTCCGTTGTTCTGTACTAGTCCGCTTTTTTATCAAACCACTTGGGAATAACTTTACTTTAATGTCTCTCTCGTGTTTCTATTGTTTTCAATGCTGCAGCCTAAACACCAATGCTTGTATTTAAACAAAATATTTATTTGAGGTCTGGTATTGTTAAAATTTATTTAATTTTTCGTTTGAATTGGTTGCAAGATTGGAAGAATGTTTAGCTTTCTATGACAACTGTTGTGTACATGGGCATATTGTCTGCAGCATATATACGAAAATGTTCGGATCAAACGCGGTAACACACACTATGAAGTAATTGTACAAATAATATGACAAAATGTGACTTATTGAATGCATTTGGTTTAGTTAAATAATGCTGAGCAGATCAGCGCCAAATTTAATAGTGTTTATCAGCAGGATGTTTTGTTTACGGATTTAAAAAAACTGTTTTATTGTTTATGATTCAAGGCTTGTTCATGTTTTGATAAAAGTAAAACCAACAGTTCTAGTTTACAATTGACAGGAAATTTAATAGCACCAGTTATGACAGTAGAGTGATCAATGAAAGATAGCAGTAGCCCTTCACAGTAGTACTGCTCTTGTTTCAAGGAAAAGTTGTTTATTTTAGTATTTATCAATGGAGTGTCTATGTGTTCCGTTAACAGGCCAAGTACAGGTGATGAGTTTACCTGTAAAGCCACTAAACAAGTTAGCTGTCAGGTGTTTTAGGAAATCACACCTGTAATCAGCATGACAGGTGTAAATAACAGTTAACGCTTAACCATAAACTCATTGCTACAACTCAACTTGGCATCTTCTTTTAATAACGACTCGTGTCACCAATCAATTCAATGATTCTTATTGGCCTATAAGAATCTGTTTCAGTTTATAGTTAATATTCACATAAACATTAGATAAAATATAATGGTATATTCTCCAAGTATTTTTACTAAATTTAATGAACTCTATATTAGCAATATCTTCTTATCCATATAATTACATTAGCAATAGAAGCAATGCATAAATAAAATCAAAGAAGTTTCTATGGCAACCGATAAGAATCAATTGCGTACGGAAAACAAGAGCTTCTCTAAACAGAAATATTGTTGTTAGTTTACAGTAAAATAATAATGTGTACTTACCAATTTCTACAACTGGTCCGAATACTGAGGTATCGTCGGCCACTGTACTACAATTCCAGCGCCTATCTTTAAATTGCCACTGGCATTCATGGATGCCCATACTAGCACCATGTCCCACCGTCGCCATGTGATCTTGGTACATTGTACACATTTTTGCCTGGCCCGGACTAAGTCCCCTTAATTCGGTACACATTGGTTGGGTGCCTATCACATATAGATGTGGATTTCTCCACGCTTGTAGCCCTTGCATCCCCAAGCTCCTAAAATGAAAAGCAAAAAATGTCAATTCAAAGACGCGAGAAAAACCGTAGCTTGCTTTTTTTTCTTAGCGAAAAACAGAAACAGGCATGTGTCAAAAGTCAGTTACTGCTGACTTTAAAAGCGACAAAAATGATAAACTTGTGTCAAATAAAAAAACATGTTCCTAGTTATACACAGTGCTGCAAACAGTTTACACAAAGTGATAAAAGAAAAACCACTACTGTAATGTTGTATATGGAAAATGTTCGACGAGAAACATAATAATAGTTAGTATGACAAATGTAATCAAAACTTTATGATCTGGATTTAGAAAAAAAACAGCTGCAAATTTTGCACGGTACCTAATTGAGCTCATGACATAACGACATAATTGTATTTAAAAGTTCTAAACAAGGAGTAGTAAATTATCAATATAGGAAATCGTTTTAATACGATCAGACCAAGGAATTTATGATGTAATTCTTCATTGACATAAATTATGATTTAAGACAGATGTGATGTGTTGAAAGGTCTATGATGTTATGTAAGACTCACTAGTTGAGGCCACATCACTTGCCAGATTATGGTTCGCTTTTTGTATGCCATGACAGAGAACATTGTTAATACAGGCACTCTATTTGTCTAACATGGATCTCCAGTCAAGTTATCAATCAAAAACTCAAACTGTGACTAGAAAAAAGAGACGGGAGAAAATGATTAATGAGAACGTCAACTTACCACCACATTTCAAGCGACGATACGCCGATACAGTGTAAAATCACATAAACACAGAAGAAGACACGGTACTTCCACAGCACTGAAGCCGCCATCTTAAAGAAGCCTCTATTTATCTGTCAAAATAATCCGATAAAAACTCCTTTAAGTTTCTATAACAATTGTAAACTCTTGTCAGAATAAAAGTCCTAGAGATGGTATGAGATATTAACAATCCAGCTGCAAAGGAAATCCCGGCGTACCTTGCCTGTTAATAATGAGCACTCATAAGATGGGCTCAGTAAATCCGGTCTATCTTCTATCACACGTTCCTGGGGACTTTACCGTATGGTTAATTAACAAACTTTCACTTTGCAAAAACATACAACTTTCATCTACTGTGCTATGATAACGAAGTTCATCAACAGACGTATACCAATGTCCTGTAATAGGTCCGTAATGCTGAGGTAGAATAGTCGGATGTAAATATATATAGATATATAAAGCTTGTCATAGACAGACGGTTGTCGTAACTCACTCTTGTAGAGTAAACACACTATAGTCTGTGAGCAACAAGCGCTAAGGTTATTCCCACAAGTTGAGTAAACGCACCCCAGCAATTCGGAGTTTTCTAACTGAATGAAGTTGTTGGTATACAGTTAAGATATATCCAGTGGTGAGAGGGGATTAACTCTATCCATTCTCTCTAAGCTGAGCCGACACCTCCATGGGGCGCGGGCACTGGGAGACGGTTTGGAGCTGAGAGTTGCGGGGCGCGTATAGAGGCGATCCTGCTGGCTTCACTGAGACTTCACTAAGGCTGACCTACTCGCTATGTGATTGGCTAAGACGCGGGCTATTACGGGCGATTAATATCCCATTCTAGTAGAAGACTGGTTGATGTGGGGTGAGGGATGACTTCTGACTGGTGGACAGATTAACCCGGGTCAGTTAAGGGGAGGATCGCTTGGGGCTGTCTCCCGTAACGTGTTTCAGCCACTACGAGCACAAACCCACGGGGAACCCCAAACCTAGCTCATTGTCAACAATTCAATCAATACATTTATTTCAATTCAATTATATTTTCTCAACTTTTTTGATCGTTATCTTTGCCTTTAAATCTTTAACTCGAGTGCACAAAAAACATGGACATTTTTGCCCCGTTATTACTGATTGCTATAAGAGTTAGTACATTGTGTACATGTTACATCGAACGAAGCTCATATTACATGTCGGTAATCAATAAGAGATATAACCATTTCAACAGCTCAATTATCTTTAAATATTTAGTCAAATGGGTTAAACTGCATTTTCAAATAAAAAGAAAACTATACAATTCTCTTTTCTTTTTTTTTTACAAAAAAAATAAAACCAGATACATATGTTGAAAAGCTGTAAAATTTATCAAACATATACAGATTGCAGACTAACTGATATTTTTAGGACAAAAGACCAGCTATAGAAATAGTTCTTCTTTAAGAAAAATACAAAAACAAAACGAAATAGAACCAGTGAATAACCCCTTGAAATTAAAATACCTGCTTGATTGGGAAAGTTCGGAGTTGAGGTTTCAAATTTAGTCAAACGTAAAAGGTCAAGTACACAAAATATGTAACGATTGATAGAGTGATATTCCAGACGCCTAAAATATTTAAGATATATATTTTTAAAAAACGATATTTTTTAAAATAAAAATAACATAAAAGAAAAAAACAGTGATATTGAAATCACACGGAAAAGAAAATTTGTTGTGTAATTTCTCATAAATATAAAATAAGTTTAGTGGTAGTTGCCAGCAACCATCGGAAAGTAAAGGCATTCTGTGTTGCATTGAGTTGCCATACACTGGTCAATGATTTGTAATTGTGATTTAATGCTATTTGTGGGTTAACAAAGAATACAGGATAAAATACGATGTTGGGTAATAATTTAATAAATATAGACTTTAACAGGGGTAGACCCATGTTAATATATAAAGACAGTGGTGGACATTTTGAATTTGCTGTACAGGTCTACTGTCTTTCACACTGTGCAATACTGGTAGTTGACGGGTTGATAATGGATTTGTTATCTTTTTAAGAATTTTTAGGTGACATTATTAACAGGTGTAGACACCAAGGTGTTTTAAGATTGCTGAGTAATCCAATTTGACACTCCTCACATAACTAACGAACGCATGCGCAGGGGTTAACAATGATCTAACCTCATTCACATGTTATTCATTAAATCTTGCATTAAACTGGATCTATTATAATTTATCAAAACATCAATCAAGCAATTATCCTAATTTCACCAAGGTTTCTAACTACATGATTATACATATATTAAATTGATTTATCTTCCTTCCTTAACTGACTAACTGACTGACTGGTTGCTTGCTTGCTTGCTTTATTTGCTTGCCTGTTTGCTTGCTTGCTTGCTTGCTTGCTTCCTTCCTTCCTTACTACATCCATTCCTTCCTTCCTTCCTTCCATCCTTCCATCCTTCCTTCCTTCCTTCCTTCCTTCCTTTCTTCCTTCCTACATCCATTCCTTCCTTCCTTCCTTCTCCCTCCCTTTTACGTCGACTAACTGGT
The DNA here is from genome assembly GCA_030265115.1 of Mopalia vespertina. Lineage (NCBI taxonomy): Eukaryota > Metazoa > Mollusca > Polyplacophora > Chitonida > Mopaliidae > Mopalia > Mopalia vespertina. The sequence goes on along the minus strand of JAQQZZ010128120.1, from coordinate 130 downwards.
CGACTGCTTGCTTGCTTGCTTGCTTGCTTGCTTGCTTGCTTGCTTGCTTGCTTGCTTTCTTTTCATTCTTTCTGGTTCTGCTTCTACTATATTACAGACGCCTGGCTTCACATATCGACATATTTGAATC
>JAQQZZ010128109.1:0-14015 GCA_030265115.1 Mopalia vespertina | reverse complement strand
GTTTAACGTCGTACTCAAGGGTATTTCACTTATATGACGACGGATTGTCCACTTCACACTGTTCCTTGCCTTATTACAAAGTTCATGTACCCAATGTACAGTACATGTATGATCATGTACAACTCACATTACAATTATACAAATCATAATGTGCACTTCTACACTGTACATGTACATGGTTACTATTAAATGACACTTGGTCATACAGCACATCTTCACACTGTTTATGAATTTAAAAAATAGGGAACTTCAGTACATTGTCAGACATTAACTTAAGTACATGTTATCTTGGTATTAGTCCATGTTGATAGACGGAAAGTCCAAGTTGTCAGATGCAGGCCTGTGCTGTAATCTTTTCCGACATACATGTACATGTAACCTTAAAATCAGTCCTCTTAAATTTTGTGACGTAACCTAACATTTGCATTTTCCCCTGGTTTGCTGATATTTTAAATACATACATGTAAATGTGACTTTGTGTAAAATAAAGCAAAATTGCTGTAAAATACAATACTGATTATCTGATGACAAAATTTGTGAAAGTCAATAGCAAACGCAAATTTAGATGAAGACTGCAAACAATTTGGGAAACGGTCAACCTATAAAACGGTCCTCCTAAACTAAATTTGCATAACCATGGGGAGACCCCCATGTCCATGTTCATGTCTGACAGCAATTCCATTTTGTCAGATGACAAGTCCATGTTGTCAGACGGCAAGTCCATATTGTCAGACAGCAAGTCCATGTTGTCAGACAATAAGTCCATGTTGTCAGTCGGTAAGTCCATATTGTCAGACAGCAAGTCCATGTTGTCAGACAATAAGTCCATGTTGTCAGTCGGCAAGTCCATATTGTCAGACAAAAAGTCCATGTTGTCAGACGGCAAGTCCATGTTGTCAGACGGCAAGTCCATGTTGTCAGACAGCAAGTCTATATATTTCAGACAGCATGTATGTAGCATTTTATAATAAGTTTATTTAAATGCACATGTATGTATTTAAAAATCAGCAAAGCAGCAGCAAAATGCAAATGCTACTGTAGTTTACCTATTAAAATTTTAGAGGACCCATTTTAAGGTTATGCCGGAAAAGATTATAGCACAGGCCTGTGTACATGTACATAAGACAGTCACATAAACACCATCAGACATTATTCAGTGTGAATAATTGGGGAAGTACATGTATAAGCATATATATACACATGAACTGAACTTATAGTTATCATTATCCTGTAGCAAATTAAGATAGAAAGAGAATGAATCATTTGATGCAATCATCCATGAAATGTGGTTTTGGACTTTTCTGTGCTCAAGGGTATTTCACTTGTACTAGTAAGCTTGTGATGGAGGTGTTTACTACATGTTAATGTATCTGTAGTCACAGTGTAGTGCCAACTGCTAAGTACAGGTAACGATAGAATTTTTATTATGTTTCTGAAAGTAGACAACCCTGATATTACATCACACGAGCATGCAGGCAGGTAGCTGGTTCCTATGAACACAGTACAAATAAACAAAATGTAACAACAAAAATGGAAAGGACTTGATGTACAAAATGTTCAGCAAGAACAAACCAGACATTGACAGTTTTAAACAAAAGTGTCAGAGTGTCTGTGACAAATCATGATGTTCATTATTTTCTCCCTCTCACATCTTCATGTACATGTAGGTGTACATGTAGCATGTGATTGATGTGATAAGTATTAATTAAACACTTCTCAACAATTCTGTAGGTGTGCATACTTTTAATAAAGGCTTGCAAGAGTGATTGCAGACTGGCTGTTCGTGTACGCTTATAAACATACAATTTTTTAACTAAAGGATCAATTTTGTTGCTAGGTAGGAATAGAGGAGTCAACATAACTTTCAAACCAATCTTTGTCTGCAATATAATTACCGGACAGCTGGAGAGCATATAGATCTGTACATTTGTGAAGAGATCAAATACAGTACATGAACATGTTAGGAATTGATTAATCATTTTATATATAGAATTAGAATAGATACAGTTCTAATTTAATTATATAATCTTTAATCTGTTTTATTTTTTATAAAACTTATCAGCTTCATTAAATTTACTCTGCCTCTAATTTTATACAGATTGAAATAATTTTACACTTCATTGAATTCATTAGCATCATGAATGTGCATGTAGATGTATTTGTTGCTAGCATGGCTGATGCTGGTGAGAGGATGGTCACCAATACATGTAGTATTTAATGTTCTTCAGGTTTGTTACAAATCAATGATAATGTGTGAAGAATGCACATGGAGTCATGTACGGTACATGTTTGTTTGATTGTTTGATTGGGGTTTAACATCATACTCAAGGGTATTTTACTTAAATATGATGACGGATTGTCCACTTCACACTGTTCCTTGCCTCATTACGGTGGAAAAACAGGAGGAAACCTCGTAAAAACAACCCCCTGCGATTGCCGGAGCCACATCACATGTACATGTAGAGGTCAGAATGGTCATCTCAAAGTGTAGAGTGCTCTCAACACCTTGTCCACTTGAGTGATCGATCATTGATCATTGGTGTTTTACGAATTTACGTCATGCTTAAGGGTATTTCACTTATATGACAGTGGTGTATTCCAGCAATAATTGATTCTAGCACGACCATAAAATGTAAAGCGTTTTGATTACATTGGAAAGTTAATCTTCCTCTGGTGCTATTAAGTAAAGACAGAATTGCTACACTCCCACAAACTGCCCAATAGCCAGAGGGCTGTCCAGTTCAGAATACCCTGGATAAGTAGACCTTTATTGACCTTGATCTTTAAAATGATTAAGATATCAGGTAATATGACCTGTTTAACCAGGAATATTTTACATGTCCACACAGTAGACAGTCCTCGATGTTTCCTATGAGAACGTACATATACATGTATATACATGTATATATGTTCATGTACATGTATCTTTGTCAAAAAGACAAAGGCGGAGCTGTCAGATCTTGCGATTCTAGTTTGTATAGTGTACATGTACATGTATGTTTATGGTCCTTTGTTTATTTGTTTTATTGGGGTTTTACACTACAATAGAGGTCACAAACGTCTGCTGGCCATGGGTTGACAGTCTGTTAATTGAAAGATGCTTCCTGTTGCTGTAATACACATGAACATGTACCTAAAGGGTCAAAATGGGGATGATCTGTTGTCATGTCATTGTTTATCATATTCACCCTGATATAAAACCAGTACGTGTACGTGTTGTTTATGTCTTGTGGGATGTTAATACATGTACATGCAGCTTAACATGTAACATATATATACGAGTTAAAACTGTTTCAGGGCTCAAAATTTATATCTAAATGCCAGACAAAGTGCAGTAAAATATGTGCAAGTCTGACAAATTTTCGAGTACATGTATCTTTTTTATAGAATCCGACATGTGAAATGTGAAAGACTTTAATTCTGAACCTACATGTAATTCATGATGAATACAGCTACGAAATCTGTTGTTATCACATTCATGTCTGTTTATCAAGCGGATTCACAGACAAGAGTGAAAAGCTCAAGCCATTGATTGGAGAGCAAGGGCAGAGGGGTGTCCACCCATCCTTTGAACACCCTGAACAAAAATTGCCTCATTTGGACACTCTGTTTTAAGAAAATAAAACATGCAGGAGATAGGGAAACTAAACAAATTGGACATGCAGTGAAGCGAAATGACCATTTTGGACAGAATATTTTTTATTTCGACCCCTTATACAGGTGGACTCAAATAGAGTACAATGTACATGTAGATTGTACAATGTACATGTACATTCTAAGGCAGAATCAGAAATATCTGTGACACCTACAATGACTACATGTACATGTAGGACATTCTGTACATTTACATGGTCATTGTAATTGGTGAAAATAGCTGTGAATATAATAATTACATGTACAATGTACCTCCCCATTTATACAGGTCATAAATCATATCACTATCTAAAAGGTGTACAATAATTGGGCAAATTCTCTAAATAACTGAAAACAGTCCCATACATGTACATGCACATATAGTATATATACTAGTGACTTTGTCAAACCTACATGTATACATGAGCCAAAGAGAACATGTAAGAGCCAAGTGACAAAAATCTTTCAAATTTGGCCCCTTTACAATGTTATAGCACTGCTATTAGTTACAGAATGTTTTAATAATAGTGGTCACCCCAAAAGGTTGGTATCATTTGGGCCCAAACTCCATCATTTCAACCTCTGTTACATGTACATGTATGTAGATCCAATCTAATAAAAATCAGTTCTCAGAAACGCTCCCCGTGTTTTGTTTGTCGCTACATGTATACTGAGATCTAAGACAATCACTCTTCTAATACTGTTCAATTAGGTCAAGCTTTAATACTGGGGTTAACGAAAGGTCACAGTTTCAGTTGTCCACTAAAAACACAGATAACACGGGGCCATGGTAAACAGCGAATTCAGCCAAATAAAGCAGAAATTGTCCGATTTTCTTCTGTGTTAATGTTGTCGCATGTAAACGTGGAAAATCGAATTCCAATTAAAGTTTATTATATGAATGGTGTTTGTTGATTGTGCATGCATCTATCCGTTGGACATGTAAAAAAATACGCAGTCGGGGAACTTCGGTATGTCAGCGGAAATCTTCGGCTTTTACAAACCAGAAATGAGAAGCAGCTCTGTGATTGGTCAATTTAAGAAACCAATCGACATTATAGGGGGAGTGATTGCGTTAGATCTCATTATAGCGACAAACAAAACACTGGGAGTGTTTTTGAGATTTGATTTTAATTAGATTGTCTGTCGACCATCAGGGATATGAGTGAGTCACATGATGTGGGTCTGGCAATCTCGGGTGTGGTTTTTGCGAGGTTTCCTCTCAGCTTTACCAACGTATTTATTAAAGCAAGGAACAGTGTGAAATGGATAATCTGTTGTCGTATAAGTGAAATACTCTTGAGTACGACGTTAAACTCTATAACAAACAAATCTTGTAATTATCCTGTCTTGTCAGTGCATGGTGTCGTGACTTGTTGCCTTCCGAGTCGCCCATTTGTTTGGTAAGCTGTCGTATGAGTGATCATGTGACCTTAGGTATGGACGTATGGTATTAAACCCCAATCAAACAAATAAACATTTCTAAAGATTTCTTCGAGTCTCACACTACATTAATTGAGATCATTGTAGACATTGATTAAAACAGTTCACATGTGAAACATTATTTATTCACATGAGTTCTTCCCCATTGTACAAATTATTAACAATTTTCATCCATGTTTTGTTTGAACTCAAGTGAGTGTTAATTTGTAAATCATCAGTTTCTTTAAGCCAAGCCTCAAGAAATTGAGCAGAATTGTTGTGAGGAAGCTTCCTGTTGCCCTGGTGCTCTAGGAGCTAGTACAGGGGCAACATGGATCTGTTAGTGATGTCTTTGTATTGTTCTTGTGATTGTCCTGTCTTGTCATTATTTGTTGCTAGTGGTGTCAAGGGTGGTGTCCTTCACCCGTCATCCTGTTGCCATCAAATAAGTGAAATAACCCTAAACATAGCATTAAACCTTAGTCAAACAAACAAACTCAAGAAGTCCATAGGTATATGAGCTATGAGAGAGTAAACAATGTGGCCCCGACAATCGCAGGGGTGTTTATTATGAGGTTTCCTCAAAGTTTTCCACCATACCAACAATCGCGGGGATGGTTTTCTGACAGTTTTCCGTCATATTTAAGTACGACAGAGTTGGAAGCAGCCAATCTGTCTCCATATTATTGAAATACTCTTGAGTACTATGCTAAACTCCAACACAGACAAACAAATGAAATAAAATAGATTTTTAAATCACAGATTTGTCAAAAAATATATTATCAAATATTTTGCTGGCTATATTTAGTACAAGTAGGGGTTGCTTCTTACATGTAGTTGACTATTAGGATACTATTGGAATGGTCCACAAGACAACAGTATTAGGCTAGTAAACCAATTGTCCACAACACTATTGGGATACTATTGCAATACTAAATATACTACATGTAAATATATATATTTTTAATATAGGGAAAGAAAACTTTGCTTGCCTCACCTGGGATGCAAATGCGGGTTTCTGGCTAGCCGGGCCAGTGCTCTAACCATCTGAGTTATATACATGTACATGTATCACTGGGTTAGAAGTCAGGACTCATTCTGCCGTGAGCCTCTGTACATGTAGCTCAGGCGGTACAGCGTTGGGCCTGTAACCCAAAGGTACCGGGTTCGAATCTCAGTGGAGGCAAGCAAATTTTTCTCTCTTCATTTATTCAAAATATATACATATACATGTATTGCCATAGAGTTCCAAAAACTGATTTTGTCAACAATTTAGCCCAGTATACAGGTATTTTGATGCAGCATCGAAATATGCATTTATGCAAAATACTGTCAGCTGTTACTAGTATGTACATGTCCATGTAAGTTTCAATATACCGGTACCCTGTAATACAGAATATTAACACTTTTTCTACCCAGTGTTGGTTTAACATGTATGGTCTTTGCAAATTATGCCAACGGATGGCATACAGATATATTTTCAAAAAAACAATTTGCAAGGCTCTTGTATCCCCTTAAAACTATTGATGGTTCACTTTTGCGGCAATTACTATAACTATATATGTCCCGGGTTCGATTCCCGGTGGAGGCAAGCAAATTTTTCTCTCTTCATTTATTCAAAATATATTTAGATATATAGATACATGTAGTTTGATTTATTGTCATATCCTTTATAGGCACAAGAAGTTTCTTATTTCATGACTGCGCAATTCAATGATTTTCCCAAAATTTTCCCCTGGTCTGTATTAACATGCACTTATACTATACATGTACTGTTTATACACTGGTGGAAATGTTTCAAATATTTCAATAATATTATCTCAATTTTTACCGGACTTGTCCTGAAAATGTATATAAATTTTCACCCCTGATGTTATATATATATATATCAATGCAAAATATATCAATGCAAAAAAATGACCGTGTGCAGTAATTACATACATCTCATCATTGTGAATATATCTTTATGTAACACCTGATTAGGAAATTATTGTGTAACCTTTCATCATTGTGTAACTTTACATCATTGTAATAATTTCTTACATAAGACGTTTGATTAAAAGTCTTGTGCTAATTTCCCCAAGGTGTTTTAATCACATCCTGTGATCAGATGTCCTATACTGTCCGGTTGCCAGTGGCATCAAGGGTGGTTTCCTTCACCCATTAGTGGCATGCCATCATATCAGTGAAATAACCTTAAGTATGGTGTTAAACCCCAACCAAACAAACAGATCAATTATCCATAGTCTTTTCTTGTCACAGGGAGATATTCACATTTTATGGTTCAAGGGCTTTAATAGCCAGAAATAAAAGTAGGGTGTCCAAAATGGTCATTTTGCTTCACATTTAAAATAATTGGGTGTCCAATTTTGACAGTTTCCCTATCTCCTGCATGTTAAAGTTTCTTAAAACAGGGTGTCCAAATGAGACAAATGTTCACTTCAGGGTGTCCATTTGGACGGGTGTCTGCCTAAGTCCTTGTTATGGTTGTGTATTAAAGCATGACTATTATTTGTTTGAGTACACCATTGGTCTGTATCACTGCCATCGCTTTGCTGACCTGCCTACCCAGTGTGGTCTGGAGAATTTTGTACACATAATTTATGTTAAATACAGCAAAAGGCCATCAAAAGACTCACAAAAATTAATATTCGGCACTATGCTGTAACACAAAAATACTCAAAATGGTAAATAAATACTCCTGAAAAAATATTTTTTTTACACATAAATTTCTCCTAGGGTAGGCAGGTCTGGCTATGTTAGTAAAATACCCACACCAATCAATCTATAAATCAATCAATCAATCAATCAATCAATAAATCAATTCCTCATTATGCATCGTTTCCAAACCCCATTTCCTGCTTTTGCATTCCTACATGTAGGTCCACATATACGTTTTCCATTTTCTGTCGCTGTCATCCCAACATTTACGATTTTCACAAATAACAATCTTCAGGTTGGCTTGCCGGTTCATGTTTACAGTGCGTGTCCGTGAATGAATGCATCTGCTTTTTATACCGAGTGTTAACAAGTACCGGTACATTTATTTAATGCCGGGTTGCCTTAAAAGAGGAGAAAACAAATCTTGCTTGTAATGCTTGTGTTAAACTTTGTTAGCCAAACATAGGGATGCTCACTATTGATTCAACAGAAATGTAGACAGACTGGAGTAAACAAGGTGTGAATGTGCTGTATGTTTCATCAGATTGATGGGCGTCGCCAATTTGAACAAAACAACATGAATATACCTCTGCCTCGGCAACTTTATGCCATATTACATAACGCATTAAACATAAAGCTGGAAATAACAGAAATCTGTCTTTCAAATATATAATTTTTTTTTTTTTGTGGCGGATTATTTCATAAAAATTCTTCTACGCCAATTAATTTTACCCAGAGTTTATTTTGAGAGCTATACTTCATGGTAAAATATTCCCAAGTCTCTTTTAATAGTCTCACACACACAAAGCATGGAGGCCATCAGTTGCCGATGTATTTCACCATACGGCATTAAGTTTTGGGGAAGATTTGTAAGTTGTCTTGATGTTTTAAAACTATTGCAAGTTTATTTATTAATAACATGTACATCAGGTTGTGTTCTTTTTATTGTTGTCCTTCATAGAGTTTTATTTTCCCCTCGTAAAAATCTGGCGGGTGGTTGGAGGGAGCTTCATGTTGCCCTGGTGCTCTCAGAGCTAAAGGGGAACAGGAAGCCGATCTGTTTGTGGTGTCTGTTTTGCGTCCTGTTATTGTCCTGTATTTGTCCCGTCTTGTCTTTGTTTGTTGCCGGTGGTGTTGCGGGTGGTTTCCGTCACCCATTGGACTGGCATGTCATCATATAAGTGAAATACCCTTGAGTACGACGTTAAACTCCAATCAAACAAACAGATAAACAAACAAACATAAAAAATCTGTCAAGATTTTTTTTTAAAACTATGATCACCTCCAAAGCTTTATAGGTTAGACCTCACCCTGGGCTACATCCATTGAGCACGTCACTTCAGGATTTCATATTTCTCTTGTACCTATAGCGTAGGGTTGGGAGGAACTTTCCTGTTGCCCTAATGCTAAAGGGCAACATGAAGCCGATCTATTTGGGATTTTGTTGCATTGAGTCCTGCGATCGTTTTGTTTTTGTCCTGTCTTGTCTTTGTTTGTGAAATGCCCGTTTTATCAAGGGTGGTTTCCTTCACCCATTAGGCTGGCACGCGGTCATTTGAATGAAATAAACTTGTGAGTGAAGTATGGCGGTAAACCCCAGTCGAACAAACAAATCTGTTACCTATGTGGATCATAAGTTCAGCCCATCTTTTGTAACACTCCAAGCAATTTTTAAGCTAAGATTGGAAATCTGCCTGTCAGAAGTCACTCTTCTGAGAAATTTTGCCTCTAGAAATTTTCAATTTTCCTATCTTTCCCATGTTTAAATTAAGAATTTCTACCTGTCATTTTAACCGTTTTGAGGAATCTGCCCGTCTCAAATGACAGTGAGACGGATATCTAGCTTAGACTGTGACTCCAAGAGACTCATACATGTATGTGGAAAATAACAAGGGACTACATGTAGTTTGATTCCTCATGTTTGAGGTTTGCTATCGAAGGGAGCTTTATGCTGCTCTAATGCTCTGTGGGATAAACGAACCCCACTGGTACGGTTGTAGCTTTAAGCTTTAAGGGGTTACGATGTTTCCTCATGGTTTTCCACCGTAATTAGGCAAGGAACAGTGTGAAGTGGACAATCCGTCGTACTATAAGTGAAATACCCTTGAGTACGATGTTAAACCCCAATCAAACAAATGATTTAAAAAAAAATCCATTATCAGTGACAATGAGGATGGATGTTACATGTAAGCACCCATTGCGTTATTATGCCATCATTTGAGTGAAATAACCCTGAGTTTGATGTATGTATATTAAAACCCCCCAATGAATCCATCAAACAAATCCTCACCACATGTTTGAACAGCTCCTCGTCCATTTAAACGGACAATGTCCCATATTAATCTATCGCCCATACACAATAGAAATGCCAACAAATACATATTAAAGACTGAGCTTGACATATATAGGAAATTGGAAATGAGACTGAAGCATTTACAGTAAATTTCTCTCTCTGTGTGGGTGGGTAGTTGGAAGCAGCTTCCTGTTTTCCTGGTGCTCCTACGACAAAGGAAACGCAAAAAGATAATGAATGCGTTGTGATGATTTTGTTTTCCATCTTGTAATTGTGTTCTTTTTCATTTTTGGCAGTGGTCTTATAATGGGATGTTTTCTTCTCCCATTGGGCAGGCACGTGTCATATAAAGTAAAATAACCTTTAATATGTCACGAAAACCAGAATCAAACAAATTATTGGGTTTCTTTTATAACCAGATACATGGGCTTAAATTAAAAATAATAGAAAAGCAAGAAATACGTATAGCATGGAACACATTGGTATGGATAACAACTTCTTAGTTTATTGGACACTACGTTTCTATCTCATTCCAGAGATTGTTATGAAGTATGATAACGATCTCTGGAATGAGATAGAAATGTAGCGCCCAATAAACTAAGAAGTTGTTATCCATACCAATGTGTTCCATCTTATATGTACTTCCAACTTCTATATGCCTCTCAAAGAATCTACAAGAAATACGTACTCGCGACATGTGCTTTGTTTTGCTAACCAGATACCTTTACTGGACTTAAATTGAAAACAATACAAAAACCAGAAATACATACTCTCTGCATGTCTGTAGGTTAACCATCACAACCCAAGATTAAGATCTATTTTGAAACTTGTCTCTGGGAGTTTATCTAGACTATGAAATGATTCATCACTTTTAATTAATCGTCTTTCCTGCGCCAGTGTGATTTTTTTAAAAATATATATTTTAAACTTCAGTAGGCAATGGTGTGATGCCTTGCACTGTAAAGTCCTATACTTAGGCCACACCAATTTTATTTTGTGGTTCACGGGCAGAACTTTTTTTTTCCCAAAGTCGGAGGAGGAAATAAAAATAAAACTGGTACTCTATCAAATACAGCTGTTTATTTCAACAAAAAAGGTAAACACCGTAAACTCATTATTTATCGAAAGACGGTTTTAGAATACATGGTTTTTAGCACTGGGAGGACTGTTTCAGAATTAAAACACCCAAAAATTCATGATCGGAACGTCAAATGTCAAATAAAACAGACGATTTTTTACTTTTATTTTTATTGCATTTTCTCCATTTTCGAAGTCGTAGACCCGTGAACCACAAAATAGAATTGGTGAGGCCTTACTTTTCCACGTTTGTGTCTTGGACTTGTTAATCTATTGTGGGTGATTGCTTGCAGTGATGGCAAGAGAGGGTTCCCACACTCATTCTCTGGCACACATGCAAAGTTATACGAGTGAAATAACTTAAAGTATAACACAAAACATAAATTGAATAAAACATCAATATACTTTGGGTCACAGTAGGTTTTTTCTTCAAGATTTGAATTTTCACTTCATATACATGTAAGAACATGGACTGCTGATCTTACATGTACTTGGTTATGCCGCCCACTGGATTGCGTCCCAGTCAGTGTCTTACTGGCTAGGGTTAGAAATCTGCCTGTCATAAATCCCTATTTTGAGGAATTTTGCCTGTCAAAATTGTCCATTTTCCTATCTTTCTTATGTTAAAATTCAGAATTTCTACCTGTCATTTTTACCATTTTTAGAAATCTGCCTGTTGAAAATGACAGGTGCATCGGTCTCTACTAGCTAAGGCTATGGTCCCAGTAGATCTACATGTTCATTATAAGGTACCAGTATATAGAGAGTCCTCCAAGACCACCCAGCAATTGCAGGGGTGTTTTTTAAATATACATGGTCATATACTAGTATAAAGTAAAACACCCTTGAGTTGAGCTCTACTCAAACAAGCAAACAAACATGAGAAGGAGTGAAAATAATATAAAAAAAATAATTTGAAAATTGTCCATGTACAGTGTACTTGCATAAACATGCATGAGATTAGCATTGTACATTATACCAAATATAATAAAAATTTGTAAAATATTTATTTTAGCACATTCTGTATGTTGTGTGTACTTACGAATACCTGTAATGTATACATGTACATGATTATACATGTAACTATGATTGCAGCAGATTGAAATGTCAAGTGTTAACAAGTGCATTTTGGCTCATCCAGGCCTTTCTTATATCACTCTGCCATGTCAGAAATTTTCCTTGGTTTCTCTCAACATGATCTGTCATATTTTTTACCCCATAATCACTTCTGCGGCTTTAGAATCACATTAAAATGGGGCTCATATCCGGGACTGATGTGTATACAGCACTAGCGCTAGCATGTTCCTTCCAGAGACTCAGACACTCTCAGAAGGTAGTCTATTAATAGAGGGCACACCAAATCCCCTGTGTGTGCAGTGACAGTTTGGGTTTCCACACTCAAAGCCAGAAGGCATTCATAAGGGTCTGAAGCTGCCCTCTGCAAGTCAAAACGATAATCAGTACCATGGATATATGAGGTGTTATCTCCCACTGTGGACTAAAGGTGATATCTGATTGGCTCCCTTGGCAGCACCTGAGCCAATACATTGTCATATTTCATACTTGTGGCACATGCTGCAATTACTAGAACATAGATAATTCTCTTGTGTTTACACCTACATGTAGATGTAGTTATTGGGTCTGCGCTGATCTGGAATTACAATTGTGGTGTAACTTTTCTCTGGCAACTTCCTGAATTATAAAATCGATTTGGCTACAGGAATGTGTACTTGAGTTAGCTGGATCCACAGAGGCCATATGTAATGAAGTCTACTTTATGTAAGTATTCTTCACATTCTTGTTGATACAATTATGTATTATTCATACACCCATTTGAGTAGATAGAGAAAAGCAGTTTGTCTCTAATCAATTCTGAATTGGATGGATAGACAGGATATGTTCTGTAGTTTGTTCAGTTGTTCTAGGCTTTTTAAAGTCATAAGGACCTGGGTTCAAATCCCAGGCCCCTCGGCGAAGAGCAGAACATTTCTAGCGTAGTACTTCAGTCTTTACCTAGCACTATAGGAACATGATTTTGTAATAGATCAATATACCGGTACTTCACAATTTATATTATTGTGTTCAGTAAGTGTGGATTTTTATGATTGAGGTATACTACATAGACTGCCTTATAAGTCAAATAACTTTGAGTGTGGTATTAAAGAAAGTAAAAAAAATTGTAGCGAAGGCATGCTTTTATTTTTCTATGGGCCTGTGTTAAAGTTACATGTATAAAATATATTACCATTCCTACTGTTTGTGTGTAAAGAACAAGTATAGTAATGCTTCAAATAGCAAACATACCATAACTGGTTAATTTTATACCTTTGTCTACATATACATATCCCAGTTTGATGGTTTTGTGGTTGGAGGGAGCTTCTTGTTGCCCTGGTGCTCGCAGAGCTACATGTATTAGGGGCAACACATAGCCGATCTGTTTGTGATGTGTTAGTATTGCACTCTGTGATTGTCCTGTTTTGTCTGTTTGAATATTGCTACGTATAGGCATCTAGAGTGAACTCCTTTAGCATTGGGCTGGCACACCGTCATATGAGCAAATTAACTTTGATTATGGTGTTAAACTACAATCAAACTGAAAAATACTATATGCTCTGGGAGCTACATTGTACTGTATATGTAGGATGAACAGAAACCACTTTGGAAACTGTAGGACAGAATCAGAGCTTTTTTGCATTTTTGTTTGCCAATTGTTTGCAGCCTGTGTGGGATTTTGTAGTTCGTGTTTTGTGAACATGTCAAATATAAGCCACCCCACCCCCCCTCTCGACCACACTCACACACACATATTTGGATCATGTGAATGTAGAAAAAATTTAAAAAGTACTCAAATCAAATCACATCATTAATCACATCATTTAATGAGTGTGTGTATTTGGGGGGGTGGGGGGGACAAAGAAAAAAATAATTT
>JAQQZZ010128098.1:0-14017 GCA_030265115.1 Mopalia vespertina | reverse complement strand
CATAGTATTCTTCAGAATTGGTCGAATCAGTGGGAAATAAGTGATGGTTTACCTGTCTAAAAACATAGTATTCTTCAGAATGTGTCGTTCTTTGGACCACCCATAACTTTCTTGAAACCAAAAATGCATATTCGTCAGAAGAAATCGGAAGAGTTTGAGCTACTGTTTTGTCTTAACATATCACAGCTTGCAAACACCAGCCACAATGGCGAGATGAGTTAATAATGTTAAGTACTGGTAGGGATTTGTATGTGACTGTTTGAATGTTAAGGCTATACCGAACAAATCAAACCAACATTCAGAAATAGATGAGCCTGGATATTTTGTTATGTTTATTTTTATTCCCAGTTAATAAACACAAAATCTACTTTGTTGTTATGTAGCCGGGTCTCAAATTTCACTGCGTATAAAATTGTTAAACTTGGTGTGTGATAAATGACAACCATAACTAATACCAAAGGCTTCATCACGAAACAAACAAGTGCATGGCCTAATACCGACAGGGTTACGGAGGGGGTCACACTAGACCAAACGGACAAACAAATCATTTCCTCTGCATTTTGACACTTCGGGCGGGATTAATGTAGCCAACATTAATACATATCTATTGTACAAGATAACAATAAAGCAATACAAGTGATACATGTATGATTGTACAGATGGTAGTAATTACAGACCGCAGGGGATCCTGCTAATAGGACGATGACCCGGAGTTAATGATTGTGGTCACGTTGGTGCTCTTACCAACCACATATGTTCGATGACAATACATACTGTCAACACACATACGGGTAATGGCAATCAAAGAGAGCTATAAGCAAATGGACAATTCCTTTAAAAACTATATATATAATATATTTTTTAAAGGTGAATACATGAGACACTGAACAGCATAAATAAAAATGACACCATAAACGTTAAGAATCAACAAACACAGGATGATATTTTAACTTACAAACAAATATTGATATTATTAACTATATTGCTATGTGCGAAAGTATGGTGGGTTTTACATTGTAATATTGTTCTATAGAGACCCCATGGAAATAGTATACAACTTTAAATGAAAAAACATCGTAAGATATGTATGGACCACATATTATTATGTTTAGTATTGTCGGTGTTGTTACATTTATCAACCATACTGAATAATAGTGCAACGCCACGTTGTATAAAACAGATGTACATTAAAGCAAGCGATGTGAAATGTATAAAAGTGTATAAGCAGGAAAATTAAGACTACTATAAAATGGTTACTAAGAACCCTCATCGGATAAACGATTATCGGCCTTACATCTACAGACAACTGACTTCTTATAGTTGCTGTTGGTTGTAATAGCATCTGTGGTTTTTACTGTTTCTACACATAGAGTTAATTTGTTCTATACAACTTTCGGCGATGACATTTTTTTATAGAGTCTTTAAATGTGGCGCCGCCGTTGAAAACTTATTAGCATGTTCTATGCTGCTCTTTCCAACAGTTAGGGCGGGCTCCTAAGAGTGTGGACCCTAACAAATTTTGTTTTGCAATTTCTTAAATGTGCATGGGTTCACTATTGAAAACACTGTTAGTTAATCTTCTCCCTATACGGGCCCACCGACTACGGTACTGTAACAGTGCTTTGTTTTGTTTATCAGGAAGAAATCTAAACAGGTTATAAAGCTGCATGTCTCTCTGATCTCTATTTAGGGAAGAGTGGGTAAGATATGATACACACTGTCGCACTGTCTCTCTCTCTCTCTCTGATGGATCTTGTTTGTTCCTGGAAGCGCTCTCAATTACGTATAGCTCACCGCGAGTCTTAAAAGTCGATGAGTGTCGACTAGGTTTTGTGTCTCCCAATTTATCAAACATGGTCTTCGGGGAATGTGGACTTCACAACATGTTTCCACACAACGTTCTTAGCTCCGGCCATATCAAATCTCCGCTCATTTTAAGCTAATCAAGGCGGGCGGATGACACTCTCCTAATACTGTGTCCTCATTATGTGCGCAGCATTTACAAAGAATGCGGTTAAAAAAGTTGGAATATTTTTTACTGATTTTTATAAAACCAAAAACCTTCATACACATGGTAGAGGAATATTCCATGGTTATGTCGGCTTTTTACACGATATGCTATCGTTATCCAAATACATAAGCCTATTCTTTAATCCATTTTCTCAAAACAAAACAATTTACAGCTGTACATAGACTGATAAATGTATTTTTGTTTTTATCAGATAAGGAGATTTATCGTCGTTCTTTGTCTCCCATCATTTTACATGATCGCTAAGTCTTATCTTTACAAAGAAAACAATTTATCTGATCATGAGGCTAAAATTCTGCTCACGCAACAATCTCATTCGCATTGGCATACTCGCCATATATCACCTCCAGCAATGTTCTTATCTCAAACTGCGAAATCTCTCCAAACATCACCCTTATAAACAGAACGAAACGTTATCTGATCTTATTCTGCAGCTGTTAGTTCATGTTTTATGTAAGTGGTCCTTACTGTAATGAATAATCCATGTGCGCCAAACACTTCAAACATCGCCCAAGGGGATTACAGAGATATCTACAGGAACTGTCCATCATCCCTATACTAAGGATTTATACAATACATTATTGTTGTTTCTTTTTTTAAATAATAAATCCGCGTATGCAGGTCTATTAACAGATCTAACGAATGTGCATATTCAAAGCATATAGAATGCATCTGAAATATGCAATTTTATCTGAAGTATAACAGATTATTAGAGATTGACAGAATGCCTGTATTAATTCACGGAACCAATGTCAGTCATGGCAGTGTTGATAGACAACGCCGAAGATCACACAATATGGTATACGTCTACAACAGAAAGTGCTGGTTACAAAGATTGACAGTACTTTGTGTTGTAAAAATAAACCCTATGCATTTACAGTGAACACGTTGAAATCACCCTATGCATTTACAGTAAACACGTTGAAATCACCATATGCATTTACAGTAAACACGTTGAAATCACCCTATGCATTTACAGTGAACACGTTGAAATCATCCTATGCATTTACAGTGAACACGTTGAAATCAAATCAATTGAAATAAATCTTAATCGTGACTGAAACAAATTAAAACGCAGACAATTGCAGTAGGAATCTAAACAATACCAGCATATTTTAAATAGTCCATTTTTCTTAAAGTAGAACATATCCAAATCTTATATGTACAACTATTTTGTGGGGTGTCCTCTAGGGAACAGGACTTTATATGCATTTAGTAATGAAAATGCACACAGAGCAATGAGAAAATGCTTACCTGCAAAACACAAACAGAAAAATGAATAACAATCTAAAAAAAAAAAATGTTGACCAAAGTTTGATTATTAATAAATAGACTGCTTGGTGAGGTTATATAGACTGTTTGTTTGTTTGATTGATGTTTAACGTCGTACTCAAGGGTATTCATTTTATATGACGACGGATTATCAACTCTACAAGGTTCCTTGCCTAAATAGGCAGCGCATTCTGCGACTCCCTCATATACCTGATGGTCGACAGTCGGGCTCGAACCCGCGAACGATACATAGAAGTTGGCTCAGCAGACGGACACGTTAACCAATAGCACGGCCACGTGCTAAGGTTACACAGACGTCTGGGAAAACATTGAGTTGTGTGCAATTGGCGATTAGATATTTTGTGGAATCCTATTTTCGTGAACAGCAAATTATTCGAAATTTAAACCTGACAAAAAGAAACCATGTCATGTATAGGGCAATCTAGTATGAAGGTGTTGATGAAAATATTTAATGTTGCACAATATCACAGAACCACGTTGCATTTAAAGGGAAAACAAACATAACAACAAAGCGAGTCTGAATATATAGCCTGTACTCAACAGTTATGAAAACATTCTTCGCATTGGAAGGATAGCGTTCATAATCGCATGAAAGCTGATTGGTAACCGACATGGCAACTCATGTATGGTGAATTGTAATACCATATCGCTTCTATCTCTAGAACATTGCCTACTGTTCAATACGTATTCACCAATATGATTTCACCTTGATTTATTAGAGAGACATACCGTTTTGGGGGCGATTATTGTGAATAATTATTGAATAGTAGTCAATGCTATAGATACAGAAATGATATGGCGTGGAACGTCCACCATAAATGAGTTGCCAAGTCAGTTACTAAATTGGCTTTAACATGATTAGAAAAGCTTTCCACAAACTTTGAACTCCATTCAAAACTGCTGACATTTACCAAGCTAATATATGCCCGGCTTATATATTCAGGGTAACTTTATTATTGTTTCTTCCCCTTCAACAATATATGACAGAAGATTTCTATTGAAACATCCAACGCAAAACTATCGATTGTAAAAAGACAAAAGTTCTTAACAATCAGTATAGTCAACACATAGATACGGCTTATCAATTTGACCACGCTTTTTCTTCTTTAATACTAGCCGAAAAGCAAATATACTACAATGATTGATGCGTGCAAAGAAAACTGTATTTGCAACAATGATCTCGAACTTAACGGTAGCCGATAACTGTAGACTTCCCCGTTAGTCGCTTACTTTTAAAGTAAGTAAATGGAATGTTAATATTGTTCCGCTATTTACGGTTATTTCATTCATATCACAGTTTTTCTGCTTTTCTTTCCTCGTCGCCAAATAAAAGCCGCACAGTAAACCCACAACAGGTTAAGCAACACCGACCGGATTTATGATTTACGCCACTCCAATTGTGTTGATTCTGATTATAAAATGCTATTATTATAATGACACATTTGGATGTGTTGCATGATCTAAACACACGATGCAGAACGCTTGCAGTTTAAATGGTGGCGCGTGTATCCTTATTGTGATGAATTATATTCCTCGCCTCACTAAGTATGGGCGATTTGACGTGGCTGTTTAAATATCGGAAACCGTTGACTGGTCATCTAAATACACACGGAAAGAGACCATGGAACATTGGTTTCCCCTCACCCTGCAATTATCTTCTGTGCCGCTATATGCCAGCGACAGATTGATTTGATTTGCCAAATATAGCCCACATAACCACCATGAAACCCGTGTAATCTTCGTCCAGAAACTGGGCGATCCAGTGATTTTATTGCTGAGGTAAGAGTCTTTATCCGTGCTACTGCCGAGAAGCTTTGATGCCAATAGCCGCCTGGGGCTAATTGCAATATATTCAGTAGCTTTAAAAATCAATTATTAATATCAGACGTAGGAAGACCGAAAATAAAAGCATGCCTGGATGAGCAGAATGTCAGACAAGACAATTAATAATATCTACATATTCACTGGATATGATCACTGATCTATTTATGTAGCCTTAATCAATGTACATGATTTACCCGAGGTACAATACTGGAGGCTTGCTTAATGGATGTTTCTACAAAGAACAGTCATGTAATTTAACATAAAGCCGGCAGACATGTCACTATGAGTAGTTGGTGTGAAATCTCGGGTACTGCTGTATGTTCACCACTAGCACAAATCATACCTCACGCACAGTGCTCATGAAAACGTTAGCCTCTAATCAAATTTAGTGTCTCTTAAAATAACTGCACGCCACCTAGCCGTGCTAACACTCATTCACCAAAACCATCGAATATCGTTACTCTGATATCAAATAGTAATCAGTTTCCGTAAATGTTATGACACGGTATCGTTTTGTATTTAGCGATTTTGTTAGCTGGTATATATGGAGTTGATGTAGCAGCAGATCGTTAATTAATTTTGTGGGGAAAGTAAAACCTTGGACATTGTTGGTTGCAACACAAACGTAAATGGAAAGGTCATTTTTGTTGGTACTATATGAATAAATGTATTGGATTCATTCGTTCTTCTCTCGATACATGTATATATATGATTAATTTGTGTGTCTTATAGCCCAAAATAATGAAAATAATGTATGTATATGCCTGGTTTAACTGAGTAGGAGGGAGTTTATGTCTATCAGGCAATTGTTCGGGATCTACCCGCCTTAAAGTAGGACATTGATCAGGGGTATCAAAATAAGCTGTTTTACTTGGAGTACATAGCAAAGAAAAAGTTAATCCGTCTGAGGCTATTCTCGGTATAACTGATGTAGGTTTAGTACTAACATCACGCCAAGATCACGAGTCCGGTCTATTCCACCACTCACTGTAACTGGGCATGTGAATAACAACGCAACTTTGATTTCCACATCAAATTATATTCACATAGTATATTTAAAAGTAAAATTTGACGGATCAGAGCTCACATTTCCCGATGTATAAGAAAATTCCGACTCTAAACAAAGTTTGAAACTGAAACTGGCTTAAGGACATAACATTTCATTTTTATAACACAAACATTGACAATTGTAACATGCCTTATCCGGGAAAATATAGAAGAAATACTTTTGAATAAATCAAATACATTGCTTTCGTTAATAAATAAAATATTAATTTGTATTCTGTCCGTGAAGCAAAACTGGAAACCTATTCATTTCAGGGAAAAAACAACATGAAAAGACAAGAAACAGGGCGTGTTATATTTAACCTCGTATTGATTAGATGAAAACGAAACTCGTGTTAATATAGGGTCACATGGGATCGTTGCCACTTTTATTTATTAAGAGGAAAAGAATTGATATTGATTATTATTTAGCAGTATATCAGTCAAATGAGAAAGTTGTGTTCATACAGTCATGAATGAAAGACTTGGATTTCAGAGGAGATTGAATTCCATACAGTATACCAGCCACAAATATCATACCTGACATTTTAACACCCATTATTCATATTAATAAGCATGTCACAGAGTTCAGAATAATCCCAAATATACCATGCCGTCTTCAAATGGTGAAGATTACTAAAACAAGCATCAGAGTCCAAAATGTGTTACAAATAATTCTGAACAGATTTCCACCCACAAAGAAGTTTTTTAAATGCTTTTCTAAAATCACTGTTAAAAATCGTGTAGATAACTGGGTTTAACCCGGAGTTGATGTAACCAAGCCACACAAAGAAATTTTCCACATGTCCATTCATACCTGTGCACGTGTCACAGAAGGGCATGATGATATACATAAGAAAAAATGGCAGCCAACACAATACAAAAGCTCCCATTACGACCCCTAGTGTACGAGCGGCTTTCCGTTCTTTTGATAGTGAAATGCGTTGACGTTGTTCGAGAAACTGTACCACAGTATGATTTGAACTCTGTGGCACCTTCTCGTATTTTTCACGGCGTTTAGGCTCGATCTCCGTTTCTAAAGCTTCCTTTTGAACACTTGTTTCACTGGAGTTGTGACCATTCTCCTCAGTGCCATCATGACACTCGTTTTCCTTGATGGAACCGTTTGTTGCAGATCTCTTTACAATCGACTTTAATTTAGACATGGCAGCGTTTCGGGTTCTTTGTCGCAGACGTTTTCGCACGGCTAAGTATACTTTCAGATATACCACTGACATAACCAAGAGAGGCACGTAAAAAGAACCACAAGCTGAGTAAACCACGTATCCTTTTTCACTTGTCAAGTGACACACATGGTTTTCGTCGTCATATAGGGTATCTCCACTTGTGTTCCAGCCAAACAATGGTGGAACCGATATCATCACACTGGTCGTCCAAACTAATAGAATCAAGAGGAGAACACGTTTTAAAGTCCGTTTCTGAGAATAGTTGATAGGATCATGGATGGCATAATACCTATCCATAGCAATAGCACATAAGTTGAGGATAGAGGATGTACAACAGAGAATATCGCTAGTCAACCAAAGTTCACAAAACACGGCACCCAGCACCCATTCTTCATAGATGTAATTAACCACATGGAAAGGCATAACTACAATAGCAACAGCTAGGTCTGAACAAGCCAGTGACACTATGAAAAAGTTTTGAACATTTCTCAAAGGTCGATGAGTAAAAACCGACAGAATCACTAAAATATTTCCAACGATTGTCATTAAAATGAGAAGAGTCATGAGTGTACATATTACACCGTTCTCAAGAACAGTGAGTGTGTTAACACTCCGGTTTTCAGAAATTGTAAAATTATAAACAGCTATTCTAACTGTCGTCATATCCCAGTCATGCATTTAGTTTGACAGCAATGATATGATCTGGCTTGAATTAAAATGACTTTACACAGGACATCGCTGTAAGTAAACATTCACTAACCTGACTGTCCAGATATGCGACCTGAGAATCAGCTGCTGCGATCTCCTTGCGGGATTACTCTCTTTCCTTTCTACATGAATAAAACAGCCCAGCTTCCCGACGATTGTCTTCTTCCAATAAGTTGAACAAATAATATCGATTCATTATTTTAAAAGAACGAAAAGCCTGGAGCCGTTGTATATATTACCAATGGTAGACAGAACGACGGGGAGCGCGTGTAATCATGGAACTGCGAATAAAACACAATCACAGAGAGCTTTCAATTTCACTGCTGATCCACTTTATATAGGCTCCTCGAGCCAGATCTAGTGTTATTCCCAGTGACGCATCCCTGACAGCAGCAGGTTGTTTAGCAGTCAAAAAAATCACCTGGAATTTCAGGTCGATGCAATTTTCCAGAAAACATCTGAATGCAATGAATTTAGCAAAGTATAAGTTATCCGACTTGAAAGTTTGTGTGCAGGTCGTGGTGAAAGCGTAGCTGTCTCACAGACACTAGTGAGAACATTGAAAGCATACGGCTGGTAAAGCGGGAAATCGTGAACACGGCTTCTTCTTCATTCTAGTCGAGGCAGCAAGGTGACCGGCTTCCCTCAATCGATTAACTATGTCTCTTACCAACCCCGCTATAAACTGGATTGCCATTTCAAATCAAACAGGAAAAGTCCATTTTATTTAGGCTAGGCACGTCATCCATATAGTCCTAAGACCTTGGACCAAATAGCTTTCAATCTGCATCCGAAATACTTATTAAACCTGTGTTGAGTCAATAAATTCACGATGTAAATGTACAGAAGGATACATATGACTTTCTTTTTTGTACCACAGTTTTAGGTCGGAACACAATGTCGCTTCCAAGGTCATAACATACACTTAGTATAATTGACAGAAAAAAACATACTCAATACGTTTCAACAGATCGGACAGAAAAAGTGGTTAGACACGAACTTCATAAAAACGGGATAGAGTGTGGAATATAGTAGATTGTATCCATGACTATATTTAGCTTATTTTTGAATTGTATTAATATATTATTATTACACTATAGACATTGTGATTTTACGAAACCGTATTTTTTCTTAGGGACAGTCGATTTAATATAGAGGTATTTCAAATGCCAATAAAACAAACGACTCCTACAAAGTAGAGAAAACAATTAAACAGGGATCTATATAGACCAGCTGGTATTTTCATGTCAGGTATTCTGTGAATATATAATATGGAGAAATATACTCTCTCAGACACCATATGTCCATGGAATCATATGGCAACAAAAGATTCCTTTGTCAAGACATTTTATGGTGGGATAAGGATTTCGGTAGTAGTATAAAATAATCGATGAATATGTTTTAAAAATTGTATATAAACCTACCAAAAAATCTGTTCATGTATACTTGAAAACAAATTACATGTATGTGTGTAATCTACCAAATCTAATTTTCTTTAGTATATTTGTTAAGGTTGATAGGTGGACTAATTGATCGCACTCTACAACCACCATTAAGGGGCAAAATTGTGGCATTTATTTATTTTTATATTTTGGTATCCTTTCTAAACATTTTTCTATGCATTTTGTTATTGTAGAATCGTTGACCAAATTGTTTATCAAATTTCGAAATTGACCGCATCTTTTATGTTTAAAATATCAACTAGGTGTATTGATTAAGCTTATAAGCAGATGGAGAAGATAGACTATTTAGCAAGGGCAGACTACCTTCTTGTAAACATACACAAACCAAAGACAGAGAGATTAAGAACATAACAGTTTCGGATTGGTAAATATGTACATAGTGTGCCATTAAATGTACCGTGGGCAACTCACGTATGAATTCAGTCTGATTTGTTAGACCGTTTATACCAAACATTCATACCATGACTGTTGGACATCTACAGATACTCAGGAACAAATGTATGAAAGGAACCAATGGTGCAGATTTCACTCAAACTTCAGTGTTAAAACTGTCAAAGAGATGAGGTTTTTTAATTTTCATAATAAAATTTTGAAACTTGTCGGTTTCTTTATCACAGAGACTCATTATAGCATACAGGAGAAACAAACAATCTAAAGGACATTCTGTTTTAGGCGACACTTTCTGTCGTATCAGACAACTTGTAACTCGCATTCTCCAAAGCGGACATATTCATTGGAATGAAAATGCAAGTTTGCCGGTTAATGTATTTTAAAGTTATGGCGATTTTTTTGTTCGCTACCAGCCAACATTGCTTCCATTGTTATGGCAGTGGGGCATGAAGGTCTTGTACCTTCGACATTTGGAGGACATATTTATCCTCTGGCATTATTCCAGAGATGAACTTGATATTATGATGGACTTGTTTGACAGTATTGCTAGCGATGCTGACATGAAGTTCCCTAAACGGATCGGTGTGTATCATTTTGTTTAGGAATGATTCTTAATAACTATAATGGACATGGTTTTAAACACAGTATTTACCATATTTAGATCCAAGTTGAAACATTTGTTATATTGGCAGATGTCAAGTTTTTAACACACGTGTGTGCCCTTTTCAGTTCGGGTTATTTCTCTTTTTGATGTTTAATGCCAAGGGTGCTATTGTTTAAAGTATATTTGAATGGATAATATTTGATATTGATAAATCCAATGTGTTAACGTCTTGGCGTAGCTGAACTGCTCACTGAATGTGGCGTCAAACACCAATCAATCAATTAATTGTCATTGCCACTCTTAATCAGCATGGCCCAGCAGAGAGTTTCAGCCTAACATCAGCCTGGATAAGGTAAACTTTATTTTAGATGTTACGTTGTATAAGGGCCCGAATGTAGATACAACAAAGATTTATTATTTTAAGGTATTCTTTAAGCCCCCAGAAACCCACCAACTACTCCATGGTAAATCCTTTTATCCTCCACACACATTCAACGGAATTATTAAATCCCAAATATCAAGGTTTCACAGGAATTGTAGTACTCTCGTTATCTTTAGCCAGACTTGTTCTGTTCTCTTTAATGCCCTGGTGCCAAGATGATATACTAGGTCCACAATCGACTCCTATGCGAAAACACCACAAGCGCCATATAATATTCCCAGGCAGGTCTTCAAAATGTATGAAGACTAGATATAAAATAGACACTTACATACCAGATAACGTCTCTTTTGTTAGCCTACAAACGAGAAACCTTTATTATTTGGTTGACGTTTCGAACTCATAACTGTCTGGAAAAATATGCTGGTGAAATTTAAAAACCCGCTTCGGATTGGAACCAACAATCATTTGGGTTCCATAAGGTTACAACTCACATCCCAAATAGCCGAAAATTCCTCTTCATTGTCATTCGATTAAAGATTTGAAAACATGCAGATTGAAAAAAAAGCAATCCTTCCCTCTGAATAGGAAACCAAACAAAAACGTTTAGAAAGAGAAGCTTATTGGATTAAACCTCTTCAAACGTTGTCGCCACTGGGTTTTAATTGGAAAGCAGGTATAGGGCCTAAGAATATGATCAATCTTACTCCGGGTCTGCTAGTCTCCTTATTCAGAAAGAATCAAATCTTGCACCTAACATATCTACTCCTCTCTGACAAAACCCCATCTTAGCTCAACCCGCGGTCGTGGCTTAATGGTTAATGTATGCGCTTAGTAATCCTACTTCGATGTACCGTTTACGGGATCGAGTCCGCCTGTCGACCATCAGGTATATGACTGAGTCACACAATGTGCTTCCGGCAAGCGCGGGGTTGGGTTTTACGAGGTTTTCTACCGGTTTTCCGCTGCAATTAGGCAAGGAACAGTGTGAAGTGGACAATCCGTCGTCATATAAGTAAAATACCCCTGAGTACGACGTTAAACCCAAATCAATCAAACAAACAAACAAACAAACCACCTTAGCACACAAGAGAAACTAAAATCTTAAGAAGCTTCTTGTTGAGGCGAAACGTACCTCTCAGACAACTTGAAACTCTCCTTGGTTAGTTTATATGTCTTTAAATACAGGTTGATCTAGTATAAACACATGCCCAATATCTTATATGCCACATATTTATCATATATTTTCTATCCCATTTTTATGGTCATTTTCTCCTCTCGTGATGTCTGTAGATTTGTCTAGAATCTTGTCTATGGGAGTTTGTCTAGACCATGAGATGATTCATCGCTGTTTTATTTATTTACAACCCTGTGTCAGTGTGGTCAGTTTTCAGAAATAAATAAACTTTATTTTGCCATTTCAAGAAATGATATATATATTGAATAAATGAACAGAGACAAAATTTGCTTGCAACCACCGGTATTTAAACCCGGGACATTTGGGTTACAGGCCCCAACACTCTAAGAAATGATATATATATATATATATATAAATAGAAATATTATTCACTAGATCAATTGAAAAATTCTATAACAATCAGTTCATGTACTTCTTTATTTGCTTAATCTTTTATTTCTCGTAAACTGATAATATTAAAAGTTTCCATTTGGTATACATAATAACCCCCCCCCTAGCGAGACTTTGAGAAACCTCGAAGGACATGAATTGGATGTGGAATCATGGGTAAAACATGCTAACGCTATTTCTACCGCTTTTCAAAGGTTATATTTTACCCATAAGGCGTCAGTGGGTTCTGACATTCAAACTGCGTGAAACGAACGAAATACCCCATTTCTTGCGAAATAAGTCATATGGCACTATGAAAGTCCTGTGAAATTCACAACGCCATTGAGACTGGGTAATACTTCTGTTTGACTTCTGATACAATATATAGCATCATGTAAATCACACCATAACACAGTTTGTACACAAATTCTTGGTTGAATATATTCAGAGCTCAACTTTTAACATCATGCAACACACAATTTAGTTTGTGTGATATTACGAAACATAACACGACATCTAAAAACGCCCGACGACAGTATTTTAGTTTTAAATACATGTTTAACAAGAGTAGGAAACTGACAAATAAAAACTCTCACCACCTTAAAAAAGATGAGAGTTTACTTTATGCAAATCATAACATATAGAACTAGATTACCAATCTCGAAGTCCGTCTCTATTTGAATAATTGTGCTGTTATCATCTTCATCTTGTGGAATTAACTGGTGCTGCAGAAGCCGCGATAAAATTACATCCGCATTTTCACTCCTTCAAATCCCGCTATTAAATAAAGTATTGGCGGTATGAATAAAATTGAACCGACGGCAAATGGCGTTTAATAGTTTATCCTACGATAAACAATTTCTAAAGTATAGACTTTCACTTTGCTGTCTACGGATATGACTATATATGGTCCCAGGTTCCAATCCCGGTGGAGGCAAGCAAATGTTTATCTCTTCATTTATTCAAAATATATATATATTCCTATTATGTATTATTATAGAACACAGGATTTTATTAACTATGAAACTCATCTTGAAGAGATAGTGTCAAATATTCTGATAGAACACAGTTTTTGTAAAGATTGTATATCCTTTGAGAGCAAACATCATTTTGCTATTATAGTCTGTCAATAGTGCAATTGTCTTTGATGCAGTTGTTGTTAATACTGTAAAATAACGGTAATTATGCCATTATCTTAACTTGACTGAATTAATCCCTACTTATTTAAGCTGTTAGATGTAATTGTTCTCCTATAACTGACTATTGAACATGCTGTGGTTGTGTTATATGCTGCATCAGAACTCGTGTACAATGACGGGAGGACAAGTGCATTTCTCTAAACACACAAACAAAGATCCCTACACTAATTGTAATGTTCGCATAACATACTTATCGTCCTAAAAATATGGATTATTTGAGCCGTATTCACGCTATTTAGCAGAATAATTTTATGGATGTTTTTATGGTTTTATTTTTTGTGTAAAAAGAAACTTGTAGCACAACTTTGCTAAACAACTATTGATAGTCCC